>PVKA01013807.1:0-54079 GCA_004027165.1 Ctenomys sociabilis | reverse complement strand
GTCCCGGCATCCCTGTATCCCGGCATCCCTGCATCCCGGCATCCCTGCATCCCGGCGTCCCTGCATCCCTGTATCCAGGTGTCCCGGCATCCCATTCTTCTAGGAGCAAGAGTCCTTCAAATGTTGCATTGATTATTTCTCAACAATTGAATTTTTCCCAAAACATGACCCTTCTCCTGCCTGGGGGTGATTCTGCCTAGAATTTGACTATACGTGCTTCATAGCAGGCCTCACCCATCTACATAGCACAAAGGAATAGGAAAAATTCTACATCAGTTTCCTATCTTTTTGTATAGCGTACAATGAAATTATCTTCTTCTAGTAGGTATTTATAACTATTTTGACACTAGTTATTGGGCAAGGGAAGCACACACTATTGAAGAGCATTTGCTTTGAATACACAAGTCAGTAAGAGCTCTTATGTGCATAGAAAGAGAAACACATCACACAAAGGAACAAAATTGAGATAAGCTGAGTGTGACCCAGTTTGCACGTGGTGTATGTATTAATGGCACGGCAGAAGAAAGTGCTATTACTGGGTGAGTCTCAAATGCTGGGAGTCAAGGTACAGGAGGCTCAATTTTGAAGAGCACCTTTGCCATTCAATATGCTACAGTCACTGCCCCGGAGAGATTTAAGATTCTACAAGCCTATCATCTGATGGGTCATTGTAGCAGACAAAATGAGATTTGAAAGGCAGGACAAGTGAGGTAACACTGCGGGCAAAAATCAGATTTGGAAACATGACATACATGACACTGATCTTTTGGGATGAGGTTAATTTGGGCCAAATGGCGGTTTCAGATCATATTTACAAACCAGAGATGCAGGTCAAAGCAAAGAGGGAGTGGGAAAAAAAGATCACACCCACTCTGTCCTCTATCCTGTCTTCTGCTGGTGCCTCATATCGAGGGACACACAAGGAGAAGCTCTAGTCCCAGGAGCCAGCTTCTCTCTCCAGGGAGGAGGGCAGGGGAGAGAGAAAGGGCTGGCCAGGAGGGCGTATGGAATGAATGACACTCGGAGTGTCTGGAAAGATGGTTCTGGTGGAGTAGCAGGTATTACTGATAGGTTTCTAAGTTAAAACCATGTAGACACTTTCCCCAGTGACACTGCTGACTCGACTGTGTCCGTCTTTCTTTCTGGTTCCCCAGGGACCGCTTCTACTTCTGCAAAACCCTGGCCTCCCGATGGGCGGCAGATTCCACACCTTCTTGCTTTCCCGCTGAGCAGGCCGCACCGGACCTGCTCTCTGTCTTCTGTTTGTACTCTGCTAGCTCCCTCCTGCCAGGTCTAACCTGCTTTCACCTTCTCCTTAACAAAACATTCCATCTCCCTGCACTCTTTCTTTGCTTTTCCATATCCTTATATACGCTTTCTTCTGTCTCCGTCTTCTATTAATTTTTCTTCCCTAATTTCTGGATCAAATTATTCCTGGCATTAATTATTATTTTTTAACAGCTGTCTTGAGTGAAGTTCACACACCACGCAAGTCAAACATCTGAACCATACCACTTCATGATTTTTCGTACGGGCACAGAGCGGTACAACTATCACCACAGTCAATTGCAGAACATTTTTTGTTATCCCCAAAGAAACCCTACACCTGTTAGCAACCATGCCCATTTCCTCTCCACTCTGCAGCTCTAAGCCAACTACTGATCTAGTTTTAGCCTCTATGGATTTGTCTGTTCCGGATATCTCATTCAAATGGAACCATATAACATGTGGTTTTTCACTTATTGTTTTTGAAGTTCATTCAGTATCATATGTATCAGAATGTCCTTTTATTAGTTATCAATAATACATTGAAAGGTTATAGTACATCTCAGTTACATTCCTATTGGGGCTGTTTCCATTTTTTGAGTGTTTCATAAATAATGTTGTTGTGAGTATTATGTGTATACTTTTTTTTTGGTCTTTTTTTGAGACAGGGTCTTGCTGTACAGGTCAGGCTGGCCTCAGACTCCCAGCAATCCTCTTGCCTCCACCTCCTGTGTGCTGGGATTATAGGTGTGCACCACCATGCCTGGCCCTACCTACCTTCCTTCCTTCCTTCCTCTCTTCCTCTCTCTCTCTCTTTCTTTCTTTCTTCTTTCCCTTTTGCATACAATTATGCCCAGCCCAGTTTCATTTTTTGAAGTGTATATGCAGTTCCCATGGCACCAATTGCTGAATTTCATTAAAGTCATTTTTATACAATATAAGAAATGTACATAAGAATGTATGTGGCATTCTCCCATTGGTTCTTATAAGTTCTTTTTGAAGGATTACTATTTTGTTGTCATTGTTGAAGTTCCTGGAGGAGACAGGGGAGTCCTAAGATCAATATCTGTACTCAGCCTGCCACACTTAACTGGTTCTGTCACTAGGTAGGGTCTGAGAAGATTCTCCAGAAAGGAGAGGGGAACCTCAAATCACCCCTGGAGTTGGTTTAACTCTTATCATTGAAAAAGCATCTCAGGAGGTGTCAAATTAGAAAGTAAGAGAAAAGAAGGAATTTCAGCTTGAGCAGCTAAAGGAGCACAACGTTGATGGGGAGGTAGAGACGGGTCCAATAACAAAGCAACAGGACTAGCCTTTAGGGTATCACCTGGGGCCTGGAAAGGGTGAGGGCTGGTACATTTCTTTGGATCATGAGTATAGCATTACTTTTTGAGATTTTTTCCGTCCTGTTTTAGGTACTTCCTCCATGTGGACTCTAATTGGTGACTGTTCTCATCTTGGAGAAATGTTGGTGTCCCACTGCAGTTACAGAGTACCTGGTCCTTGCGATCAGAGCAGAAGGATAAGCGGAGGGTACAATCCATGCATAGTTAGGAAAGGAAGACGGAGAAAGAGAGATGTCTGCACTTCCGTGAGAGTCTCTGCCTCTTGTCCCCAGGACCACCTCTGTCCTACTTGAGTTCTTTTCTTAGGAGATTTTCTGGCAGGGGAAGCATATAGACATATACTTCCAGTCCCCCAGCATCCACTCTAGTGTCCACTGCGTGACGCCCATTTCTCTTCTGGCAGAAGTGGCTCCAGCCACCATTTCTGTTTAAGTGTTTGGACCTGTGCTGAGTAAATTAAAAAGGATAAATAAGGAGATAGTGAAGCTGAGTCAGAAGAGCTGGTGGGGATAGAAAGGGTTGGAGAACGTCTTTAGGTGGGAGGAGAAACGCTGCTTCCCTTGGACGGAAGACAGAAGGGAGTAGGTTCAGATTCAGATGAGGCTGGCAAAAAAGGAAGGTGTAGTCAGAGCAGCCGGCACGGACAGTCTCAGGTCCCTCCATGGACATTTTCTTGCAGGCTCGAGTTGGCTGCCTGCATTCTCTCTACTCTTTTTCCCACATGTGTAGGGACTGGTAGCTGTGGCCCAAGATGTCTTCAATTTTATAAGCTAGTTTTGTTCTCTGAATTTGACTAGCTCTCGTCTTCTTCCTAAAACCTTTGCTGACCACTAGAAGAGGTCAGAAGGGCAAGGGCAGGCTTTTTGAACCAGACAAAGCTGGTTGAAGCCTCAATCTTTGCTAACTGTTGTGTGATCTGGAAAAATTCCTTATTATTTTCTGAGCCTAGGGTTTTTGAATCTATGAAACTATCCCAAAAAGGATGCGATTGAATTAATAAAATTAGTTGATGAATGTATAAACTCTGGCATCATCATTTGAAACCTTTATCTCACTGAAATCTTAAAGCGACACTTGGGCTTGTCCTTCCTTAAAGCCATGTATCTCATTTTCCACTTAAGATGACATCTTTCCACTCTTCATCTCTCTTTCTGATCGTGTCAGGCACAACACAATCAAAGAATTTGGATTGCCTTCTTTCTCCTTTTGTTTCCCTGGGCCTCCGAAGCTGTGCTTTTAGCCACTGACAACTTTAGATGTGAAGCCCTGGGTGGCCATACCTTGTTTACTTTTTCTTTGGGGTGCCTGCATCAAACACAGGACTGAGCATGCTGGCAGGGGCTCCTCGCATTAGCTGTGCCCCAGGGCCTTTAGTTATCTTCACGTGAAATCAATTAGAGTTTTATAAATTATATTTATAATTTTCATTGTTTAGGCATCTCAAAGTTCATAGCCATTTCTTTATTCCATAGACGTACACAAGAGAATGGGCTGATATTATAAACCATAAGAGCAGGCACGTGGAAGAAGCCGTCAAAGAACTTATACTAATATTTGAGCAAATTTATGAAGTTAAGAACACTGGAGAAAAGGGGAAGCAATTGCCAGGTAATTTCGCCAGTTGACGCAGGAGTTCCAAGGGGTACAGCTACTTCTCTTTAGTGGATAGCAAAATTCCAGATGCCAAGGGGGAGCATGGGTGTTCAGTGGGGATCGCACTGCTGCTACTGTGACCAGCGAGCTCTTTGGTCATTTAGGAGTTAGTAGGAACCCTTTTGAAATCCAGGTTCTGAAGCCAAGTGCAGGCCAGTCTTGCCAGCAGGCCTGCTTATGGTAACTTTCTGTGGCACAGCCTCAGTGAACCCAGCAAGAACAGCACCTTTAACTTTTCATGAATTTGGAAGACTTCACTTGAATCAAAGGCATTTCACTGTGTTGAAAGGCGTTTTCCCTCCTAGGCCTCCCTCTGAATGGAATGAACCTTGCACTCCTACTTAGACCCATTTTGGGGGCTCAGAGTATAGGGCACAGGGGCCTAGTGGAGCAGTATATTCCCAAGAAAGCAGACATCACACCCCCTTAATTAAAGAACAGCCTAGAAAGTTTCATGTCCTAACTTACTTCTGACTTGGCCAAACCACTCATTGCCCTCATTTGGTTTTCTTGACTAGAAAAAAGGGAAAAATCCCTCCTTTCACCATTTGTCTTGAGACAAACCTGTGTGACAAGGTACATGATTAAAATGGCTAAAATAATTTTAATCCTTTTCTTATGATTTCAGAATCTCATTTTTTCCCGAGACAGTTCAATGTTGAAATAATTTAAGTAAACACATTTCTTTTCTTTTCTTTCTTTTTTTTTTGCTGAACCAGGGATTGAACTCAGACCCTTACACTTGCCAGGCAAGTAGGATTAAAGCTCCTATTTAGAGCCATCTCCCTGGCTCTAGTAAACACGTTTCTAATAAGAGAAAAATTGCTGAATTTGATTCTTCCTTATCAGTGACAGGGAATTTTAAGAAATGATTTTCCATTTCTTTCTTTTTAAAAACTTTTGAGACAGGGTCTCACTTTGGAGTACAGGCTGGCCTCAAACTCGCAGTGACCCACCTGTTTCAGCTTCCCAAGTGCCGGGATTACAGGCATGCGCTAAGAAGTCATTTTTCAAGTAGAGGAGTTTGTTTGCCTCTTGGTTTCTGGGTTGCAGTTTAAGAACCTGGGATTTTTAGTTTTGCTCAGATTGTTCTGTCCTAGCTATTTAGACTCCTTGGATAAACTTCAAGGGAAAATTTGTCCTTGAAGTTTTGTTTTCAAACTCGAAGAAATGATAAAGTTAGGAATTAGTAGTTGAAGATTTTACTTGTTAGCGTTAGAAGCAGATGCGTCTGTCGATCACGAGCCCTGTCTGCCCAGATTCCTGCCCTTCCAACCACCCCCTCTGTGGGGTTTCGGGTGAGGCAGGTGGCCTGGGCCGTGGACTGGAGGTGAGCTTGATTAGCTAATTACTGATACCTCTGAAGCAGGGCGCATGTTGGGGGCTGGCTGTTTGGAATGAGAGGTGAACTTTTCAGTTAAGAAGAGATCTGTGTAAAGGACCCTATAAGAAGGAAAAGGCAGAGAGATGGTGCCTGGAATACTGGCTCTCAGTGGGGCTGAGGGAGGGAATATTTTAGCTCCCTGAACACATCTGGCAATTTCTGGAGACATTTTTGGCTGTCACACACACACACACACACACACACACACACACACACACACACACACAGAGAGAGAGAGTGTTGTACTGGCTTCTAGTGAATAGGGCCTGGGATACTACTCAATGTCCTACAGAACAGAGCTCAACAACAGATTGTCCAGCCCCAAAATTACCCATGGACACCCAGCACTATGTCAGTAATGGTTAGGAAGCGAAACAGCCTTGAATGAATATGGACAGCATGTTTTCTCAGCTCTTAGGGATTTTCACTTAGTTCAACTAGCTTTTATTTTTATGTTTTTTGTTCTGTTTTGGCTTTTTTTTTTAATTTTAGTGCAGGGTTTATAGGGTCTCACTATGTAGATTAGACTTGTAGTGATCGTCCTTTGTTCAGCCTCCCAAAGAGCTGAAATTACAGGCGTGTGGTTCAGTTACCTTTTATTAAAAGTATCAGAAACCACAGCTCATTAAGTTAGAGAACTCGACAGAGGGCCTGAGATATAACTCAGTGGTGAAATTCATTGGTGCACTGAGTTTGATTCCTAGTACTTCCCCCACCCCACCGAAAGAAAGAAAGAAAAAGAAAGAAAGCCTGCCAGATAGCTCAGCAGACTAAAGCTCCTACTTAGGCAGACACAGGGACTGGGGTTCAAACCCCAGCACCACGTGCTGTGCTGCCCCCCCCACCTGATGAGACAGCAATTGAAACTGGGTGTGTGTTTCTGCCACTTGGGAGGCTGCAAACAGGAGGATCACTGTCAGTCCCATCTGTGTGATGAGACCCTGTACTAAAAAAAAAAAAAAAAAAAAGAAATCTCAACAGAAGCAGTCCAGCTAATTTAAAAAGATAGTATGTAAAATCCTCTTAATGTATCAATAAACTTAATTTAAAAACTCTCTTAAAATGTTTATGAATTCCTGATACTAAGACAAAGTATAGCTACAAATGTGTTTCTTGGAAGGATGATGATTTTATTGAGAAGAATGATTTAAATTGAATTCAAGAATGACTCCTATATGAACAAATGTGAAATAAAGTGAAGGTAAAATTTAAAAAAAAAAAATTTAAGGAAGAGCTTTTAAAAAAGGATTTTTTTTTTTTTTTTTTTTTTTTGAGGAACCAGGAATTGAATTCAGGCCTTTGCACTTGCCGGGCAAGTGCTTATTCTACTGAAGTATCTCCCTGGCCCCAAAAAGGAACTTCTGAAGAAGGTTTAGCCATAGAGAATAAACTTCACAGTAAAAATACACATGGCATTTCTTTTTATCTACAGACCACCAGAAACATGTTGTTTTTGGAAATGAAACAGAAGACGGTGAAAATGCTGATTATGACACTGATGTGAATGTGGACAATACCAATGATAAAGAAGATGAATTTAAAAAGGTATTTATTGTGGAACAACCTGGCGCAGTTTCACAGAAGGGAGACTAAGGGTTGTGGACAATGCTAACAGGCGCATCCTCTAGGCAGTTCTGCGATGAATCTGTGTCTAACGTTTAACAGAACCCAGCAAATACAATTGTTAGCTTCGCACTGTAGGATCAGGCAGACCTAGAGCAGGCTGTTGCACCCCTGCGTCTCCTCCTGCATCGTCAGCTTCTGATGCAATTCTGTTGCTCACACCAGATAGCTTATATCCCGTCTCCCGTATCGTGAGTGATCTATGTTGTAAGGCCTGATTTTGATTCACTTGGAGCCCAGGGGTGTGTATTTTAGATCAGCACTGCTGACAAACCGTGGCCTCTGCTTGGAGAAACCCCGGATGGGCAGACTGTGCTGAAATGAGTTGGGAAGGGGGCACGGGGAGCTCTTTCTTTCTGGCCATCTGTCAGCTCTAAATGCCCTCTTTTGTACAAATTCCTGCTTTCTCCTCCCTCTGCCAGTTTCCTTTGAGTCCCGCGTACCCACCTCCCTTTCATGTTTCGCTTACTATTGCATAGGTTAATGCAGTTTTGGAAATAAACAAGGCGCATTTGTTCTGTTTTCATTTTCCCCTTTCTAGATCAGGGATGATATTGCCGGTTGATTGGGAGGCACTTTCCTGCAGTCTAGATTCTAACCTTAGCCTTCGCAGCCTCAGGAAGCTGCAGCCTGGCCGCTGCACACAGGGAGTGCGCTTGCCCCGGAGCCCTTGCCTTTCCACATGGGCTGGGTCTAGAGCAAGACCGAGCAAGCTTCTCTGGGCGGGGTCACCCGGAGCGTGTCCCTGTAGTCACCTCTCAGCACCAAGCTGCCAGGAAGGTCTCTGTAATTTATAATCTGATCATGTCAGTGCCTGTCCTTTAGCTTGATATGTATGTCTTGCTCTGTTCTTTAACTCTTCTGATCCAACTGGACCTGAATCTCCTCTGAAACCTCCAAGGGGCAAGGTCCCCAGAGGTGAGGAACAGTGGCCGGAACGTGGCCCTGGCTGTGTGGCTCGTTGGGGCTTGGCCTGGTGATGTGGCTCAGTGGGAGAGCACCTGCCCAGTAGCAAGTGTGAAGCCTTGAATTCCACATCTGGAAACATAAAAAAAGAGGGGCAGGAAAGATGTTGGGGCCTCTGCATGCTCACTCAGTGCCTGCTCTATGCGCTGACCAATAAGCTTGTAAACTGCTCTCCAGGGAAGGAAGGGCATGGAGAGAACAAGCCCCGGTGCAGGGGTAGAAGGTTCACCTGTAGCTGTCTCCCCACCATGTGAGTTCCTTGAGAGCGGAGACTCAGGAGATTCATCCTCCTCCTGTGCTCAGACCCCTGGGACCGGACAATTGTCCCATGCTCGAAGGGCTTTGATGTCATCAGATTCATTGTTGAATGTTATTTATTTGTATCCAACTTTTATTCTCACACAGGCTCTCTAATAATTTACCATGCTAGCATAGGAAATGTAAGAAATAACAAATTATATAACATAAACGGACATGCAGTATAGAAGGATATTAAAGACACAGCTTGGCCCTAGATTGTTTTCCCTAGAGTAATTCCTTCCATAAATAAGACCTTATTTTTTAAATATACATTGGCAACTCATTTTAGATCACGGAGAAAGTTAATAACACATCTTTTAAAAAGCTAGACCACAGTCTTTTGGTAGTCCCTGATTATAAGAAGGGTGCTATGGTCAGATCATGATATTCTTAAATTTACAAGTTAGAATGTAAATCACACAAGTCATTAGAACAGCAGTGGTCTTCTCAACATGACTCAGACAAATATTAAATAATAAGGTATATAAAAAGGACTTTTGAGGATAGTTTCTAAAACTATATTTACGAATACAAGGAAATACATGTTTCCTCCTAATCGAGTTAAATAAACATTCTTTCTGAATCTTGCAAGCAATATAAGATGTTTTAGGTGTATTTGGTTCCTATAAATTAAAAAATCTGATTGCACATGCCTGTAATTCCAGCACTTGGTGGCTGAGGCAGGAAGGTCATTGGGGGTTTGAGACCAGCCTGGGCTACAAAGTGAGCTCAGGGCCAGCCTCAACTGTATAGCGATACCTTGTCTCAAAAAGACAAAACAGGGCTGGGGAGATGGCTCAGTAGAATAAGTGCTTCCCTGGCAAGCACAAGGGCCTGAGTTCAATCCCAGGTTCAGCTAAAAGCACCCAAACCAAAACAAACAAAAAAACTGAGTATTTTTGCATAAATTCTTTCAAACTGTCATCTACCCTCAGATTTTTACTGTCTTTTGCTGTATTTAGAGATTTCTCTAATTTTCTCTTAGAAATTTGCCTTTTCGTTTGCTTTAGTAAGTTAACTTAATTATTGACTCTTAAGCAAGCCAGGATTATTTTGAATAAATTGGTTTTGAGTTTTGGTTTTCGAGTAACTCCTAATTTGCTAGAGAGTTTGTGCAAGTGCATTTTCTTACATACTGTCTAAAATAAATATAGACAAGTGGCGTAGGATTGCATTTATTTCTACAGTGTTATTGAAACGGCACAGTTTCTTAGCTCTCACCTTTGACGTATCACTTCTATTATTGTCTCTTTGCTTTGGGGGATGTTAGAAGTTTACTTTTGGGTACCAAATTTAATATGGTTTGTTATTCCAGGAATGCAAAGAGGTCTATGCTTTTTTCTCTCATCAATTATTAGACAGTCTTCAAAAAGCTACACGATTATCCTTGGACACAATGAAAAGAAGAATATTTGTCATGAGGCAAGTTGAAAATACGCCACATTTTTTTTGTTGTTGTTGGTTTTTTTTGGGGATTACTGCATCTTGTATATTTTTTATTTTTTATTTTTTTAATTTTTGTTTTATTGAAGTACAAATATCAATGAGATAGTTTTAAGATATACACCACATTTTGTCTGGTAGCACTGCCCACAATGCTATAACTCTAATTGTATCTCTTGATTAGATTGTTAATTTTAAAATCATAAACTGTAAAACGAAGCCCTCATGAAAAGGCTGTCTGAAAACATTTGCATAATGACACAGTAAGCAAATGACCAACGTTTCTCACACCCAGGCCAGGAGAGGGGAGGCAGCCCGGCCCTGGCCGAGCTCCTGCTGCTCGCCTGGGGTCCCAGTGTGGGTCACTGTCTCCTTCTTATCGCTTCCCACTTGCTTCTATCCCTGGCACACGAGGTGTCTGTAGTTGGCCCGTGTTCAGTAAGACACCATCAGGATTATTCTGTGTTGACAGAGTCTATTTTCATGTATTTGGAGTACGTGCAGTTTGTTCACCTGTTTCACTGGGGATCACCACGTGGGTTATTTCCAGTGTGAGGTGTTCTGATAAGCGTGAACGTCCCTTTCACCGGTCTCCTGTTGTAGCCGTGAAGAGTGGATTTCAGGGGTCCTAGGGCACCATTGTGCCTCAGCTTACCAGCAGGGCTCAGAGTGAGAGCCTCTATAGTTTGGCATCCTTGCAAACGGTACTATTCAACTAAAAAGTTCTTGCTAACACAAGAAATGGGTGTAAAATGACATCTCCTTGAGATTTTAACTCATTTTCCTGGTGATTCAATGAGATGGCATACATTTTCATATGCATACAGGTCATTTTTTTTTCTCCCTTAAAAATGATGAAGATTTTTTTGGGGGATCTGTTTTTTTATTGGAATGGAGTGAGTCATAAATAGTTCAATATATTACTTGATTGATAATAATACATTAAATACCATATTTCGGTTCTGTCTTATTTCCTATAGTCTATTAATTTTCTTTTTTTTTTCTTTGTGGAATTCGAAAATTTTTCAGAAGTATCAATTTTTTAAGATATTCAGATTTATCAATTGCTTGTAAGTGAGGTGGGATTTTTATGTCTTTTTGAAAAAAAATTCTTTCCTACTTTATAATGGCTCCTAAAGGGTTTGTAGTTTTTGTCTTTTATGTTTAGAGATTTAATCCACATGGTATTGATTTTTATGCTTAGGGTAGGGTAAAGCTTTTCCACAGTTATTAGTTACCAAGCAGGAGTTGTTGAAAAACCAACATGGGGAGGGAGGGGGTGTAATTTAAGGTGCACTGGATCCATAGATCAATTCTCCAGAGAATTGGCGCCTTACAAATATTGAACCCGCTTTCCTGACTGCTCTGTGGCTATTGTGATGGCGTAGTTGTTTGGTTATATATTATGGTCCGTTCTGAAGATTGTGTTATCTGCTGCATTTTCAATATTTACAATTGATCTTAGCCAAAAAGCAGAAGTGATTGTATTTTAAATATTTAAATGAATGCTCCCTCCCCATTCTTAAGATATTATATCATTTCTTCCTTGTTACCTTGGACTTGTTTTGTTAGTCTTGGGAAGACAATCTTCTTTTATCTTGTTGAACATCTCAAGCTATTTAGAGTTTTTCATGTCCCCAAACAGCATTTTATCTGGAGTGAGTTTTTCTTTCAGTTTTTGATTTCTTTCTCTTACTCTTAGATTTCTGCATGCCTGTTGAAATTTTAGTGTGTGGGTCCTCCTTCAGCCAGAGGTCTTCCCGTTTTCCTGCCCCCCCCCCTCCAGGATTTTCACTGTTGCCTCCAGGTAACCTCGCTAAGTAGTCCAGAGCCAGCTCTCAATTGTGCTCAGGTGCTGCCCCCTGGAGAAAGACTGCGGTTATGGCAGGCTCAGCTTGGGGGGAAAAGCAGGAGGGCCTGCTTGGTGTCCTGTCAGGGAAGCTGTGGGCTTTTTTCTTTCTCGGAACAGCAGCTTCAGGCAAGAGGTGGACTGTCTTTCGGCTGTGTTGCTTTTGTCCCCCTTGATGCAGGGAGACTCTTCTTGCTTTCTGGCTTTATGCAGTGATCTCGGTGGAAGCTCTTGCATCTACACGGAGTGCTGTCATTTCCCAAATCCCCAAGAGCCGTCCCTCCTAGTGTCATCACCCCCACCTTAGAAGCCAGAGCCCTGGCCAGGTTGCTCTGGTGCTTGTGGTCCATTCCTGACTCATGCCTCGCATTTGAACATCAGCAGATCCTGTGTATCAGCGCATGAGTGCAACATGCTTGGCCCATAAAAGTGTTTCTGAAGAATGAACTCACATTGCCACGTTCATTTGTGAGTCCTGTAGCACTTAAGGACACCCACGGATGACACCCCAAAATCCTTGCTTGTCCAAAATGATTTTGTTAGCCCGGTGCGTTGGTGCATGCCCATAATCTCAGCACTCCGGAGGCTGAGGCAGGAGGATTTCTGTGAGTTCCAGGCCAAGTTGGCCTACAAAGTGAGCTCAAGGTCAGCCTCAACTGCATAGTGAGACCCAGTCTCAAAAAAAGTGTGTGTGTGTATATATAAATCTTTGTCTCATTCTCATGCACAGATGTTAGCTTGGTCTTCCTGAGTGTAATCTGTTTCTCTCACATAAATACTATTCTTTTGTTTTAGTTTTTAGATGAGAATTCTGCGGCTAAGCATTTTGTCTCAGTTACGCTTCCCTTGTTGCTGAGACAAATACCCAACACCCAGAATGAAGGAAGGAACGGTCCATTTAGTCCACAGTCAGTGGAGGTTTTAGTCCATACTCGGCTGGCTCCAAGGCAGAGTGGCCCATGGCAGACAGCAGCCGCTCATGGCGGGTGTCAGAAAACAAGAGCAAGGGGAGTGGCAGCCAGCCGGGCAGCCAGCGGCCTCTCTCAGGCCCTCACACCGTGATGCGGGTTACCTGCTGCACGGCGGGTGCAGCACCCGCCCCACAGCAATCAGTCACGAAGTCCAGAAGCCACCCCACGACTGCATGCGGGTTGGGGCGGACACCTGGACACAAACCATATCACGCTTGTGTTGATGTTTACATACTTTTAAAAAGTTCTTGAAATTCATAAATAATATGCTTGAATGTAGAACCCTCCTCAATCTTGTTAAGCACATGGAATTTTTCTAAAATGAGAAAATAAGTCAGTTATTAAGATTAAAGAAGCACTTTGTTTAATTTACCATACCTACGTAAGATTAAAATGCTTGATAGTTAGGGGCCGGGGAGACAGCGCAGTAGAATCAGTGCCTGCCTGGCAAGCCCGGGGTCCTCCTGATTTCAATCCCTGGTACCATAAAAAACAAACAACAGCAACAACACTTGATAGCAAAGTATCCCCGTGCTGAGTTCCTTGGCTTTTCTTTTTCTGGGTTTCCCCATCTATAAAATGTAAACAATAATCACAGGATCTGCCTCATAAAGTTAATTTGAGTGTGAAATGTGCTAATTCACAGAAAAATGGAAAGCACCTGGACTACACTAAGCATTTGATAAATGTTACTCATTTTTTTATCCTTTTGCCTTTTCTTTTTCTTTAAATAGTTTCTCTTTGTGTTTTGCACCTAAAACTTCGGGGCATTGCTCTGGCTGGCTGCTAACCACACTGCTGACTGAGCCAGGTGCTGCTCAGCGCCCCTTTGCAGCCATCTCAGCGGCTCGCATTCCTGGGAGCCCTTTCTGGTCTCAGATTGTGCCCTTGGTATCACGTACAGCTCTTCTTGTTCTGTTGATGTAGCTCAAGAAGCCCAGGGAGGCTGCGAAGTAGAAGGCTTTTGTTTGCTTGCTTTTAGTTCAAAGAGCTCCTTACAATAATAGGTATCTGGGAATCATTAGCCTTGAGTGCCACAAGTGAGGTGTCCCTTTTGGGACAGGGTGTGTGTGTGTCTTGTGATGCCTACCCGCCCTGACCCACTTGTCCTTCAGGGATGGAGTCCATCATAACGGCAGTCCTTGCATTCCCGGAGAAGGAGGGTGGAACGTTTGCATTGCTTTGTCTAGAGCGGGGGCGGCCTTCTGCCAAGGCCTTGATTTGAACAGTCCCTCAGCAGTCACGTGCTAAAGGCTGGGTTGCACCTCACAGGCTTTGGAAAATGATGGGATCTTAAGGGTTTTCATCTTCATCGGTGTCATGGATGGGATCCTAATTTTTGGAGCATTAGTCAGAGGTGAGTTATGAAAGGGAGTCGATCATAGGATTGTGACCTTGGGGACTGTGTTCTGTCCCTGGTCCCAGGGCCCTTCTCTCTCTCTCTGCTTCCTGGCTGCCTTGCAGTGTGCCACGTTGCCCAGCCTTGCTGTCCCACCAGGCTGTTTTGCCTCACCTAAAAGCAGCACAGGGGCCCACCATGCACTAAAGCCTCTGAGCCTGGGAGCCAAAGTAAACCTTTTGTTATTCTCAGGTGTTTTATTACCGTGACAAAAAGCTGATAAATGTAAGGTCAAAAGAGACAGAGATGGCCCAACTAATTTGCAGCTCTGTAGGTGTTCACGGCTTCAATTCCACAGGGGAATCTCTGTGTCTGTGTGCAAGTGAGATTGTTGGTGTACTGAAAGGAGCGGCTAATGCTGAAGGTTTCTTCTTTATTTTTGGTCCAATTTTGCATGTTTATAGCTGGTAATCTAAACAACTAATTTGAAGATAATATTAAGTCCTACAACAATTATTGTCAAATTCCTGTTATTTTGTTTAGTGAAATTCTATATTGTTTTTAGTATTTTTTCTTTTCCTTCCTTCCTTCCTTCCTTCCTTCCTTCCTTCCTTCCTTCCTTCCTTCCTTCCTTCCTTCCTTCTTTCCAAACCATTTTGTATTCTCTTTAAAATAACAAAATCTAGCCGGGCGTGGTGGCGCATGCCTGTAATCCCAGCACTCAGGAGGCTGAGGCAGGAGGATTGTTGTGAGTTCGAGACCAGCCTGAGCTACAAAGTGAGCTTAAGGCCAGCCTGAACTGCATAGTGAGACCCTGTCTCAAAAAGACAAAAACAAAATAAAATAACAAAATTTGTTTTTGGAAAACTTTAACCACAAACCTGCTATTTAACCTTGTAGAATGTATATATAAAAAGGTTATGAAGGTGTGTGCTTTTGTTGGTATTCTCATCCCGTATTGTCACAGGGAAGATTAAGAAAGTCTTTAGTAAATGTTGTTAATTGGTTATGTCCGAGAAAGAGAGAGAGAGATTCAGACAGGAGAAAATGCATGACTGTTCCGCATTTTGCCTCTAAGAATATTAAATCATTTGTTTTCTGCAATTTACGGTTTTATTATGCTGTATATAATTTGGTGTTTTGAGTACAGTCTTATATTTAGGATCAAAATTTGTAGCATGATAAGTTAGTTGTGACATCTTTGGGTAATTAGGCTCATGAACCAAATGGTCATCTTATTACAGCCCATATGGACGCAGACCGTCTGAGGACATTATTTCTTTTATAAAAACTGAAGTACATCTTGCGATCCCTAATGTGGTATGTATCACTGACTACAATGATGTCCTGATAATGCACTTAAGAATTACTGTATTAAAACTGAACTTTTATTTAGAAGAAGGTCTTGGTCCTCTGTGTTTTTTTGGTTTGTTTTTGTTTTTTACTTTTTCCTTAATTCTAAAAAAAGTTGTTATTATTATTATTATTATTATTATTATTATTATTATTATTATTATTATTATTTTCGTACTGGGAATCAAATCCAGGACTTTGACCTAGTCAAAGCCACTGAGCTATCTCCCTAGCCCCCAAATGTTATTTTTATCCATTATCAAAAAACTGTTCCCGCATAGCACATGATGTATTGAAGGCTGGTGTTAAGTATCTGTTCTTCTATCAGCAGTCAAGAGCCCTACAAATCACTTCACTTTTTTTACTTCAAATATTAAGTTGTTTAAATAAAGTCCTCAGAAAGGTCCAGCGCCGCACCCCAAGTCCACCACCAGGAGGCGGTCTACAGGCAATGGCAGAATAGAGAGGGGCAAAGCCCGTGCTGCGCGCCGAGCCTGCGACCCCGCGGGCACGTTGCTCTACAACTGTCGTAGCGACTTAGTGGTGGGATACCAGGTCCCAGGCAGCCACAACTTGTGACCCACCTGCCACCACATTTGCATGTTCTGACTTCTGTAAGAGCGCCTGAGCCTGCTTGGCACGCCTTGAGAGAATGAGGGCCGACTGCCTGTGGTGGAGCTTCTTTCCGCCCTAGGCATCCGACAGGCAATTTTTTCTGCACCTGGCCAGGCTCACGGGGTGGCGACGACCCAGGTTCGCTTTGGGGCCCACAGGAATGGATGGAATGGCAGAGCTCCGCTTGGGCGGTGGGCGCTGGGGGCGCGTCTATGCGCTGGGGTATCACACACGGCTTCTCCCTCCCGCAGGTGATGGTCCCCAGCCTGGATGACATCCAGCAAGCCATTAACCGTATGATCCAGCTGACGCTGGAGGTCAGCCGGGGAGTGGCTCACTGGGGACAGCAGCAAGCCCACCACGCCAAGGCCGTGGTGAACAGCCCCACCATAACTGACCTGACGCACGGGGCTACCGGAAGGCAGACCAAGAAGGAGGAGAGTAAGGACGCTGAAGCAAATCCCAGAGGAGTGGAGCCTCTGGGTCATAGAAATTAGCGAATGGCCTTTCTGGTGCTTCCCAGGTTTGACCGCATATGGGCTGTTTGATAAAGTACATGTTTAGCTGTTAAATTTTGCATTTAGGCTGGGGAGGTAGCTCAGCAGTCTGAGAGCCTGCCTGGCAAGCCCAAGGACTTAAGTTCAATCTCTGGTACCACTTGCTGCCATACAGGCCACCAAAATCATGCGTGGTGGTGTTCACCTCTAATCCCAGCACTCTGGAGCTGACAGGAGGATTGCTGCAAGTCTGAGCTGCGTAACAAACCCTGTATCCACGAAAAAAAAATTGCTTTTTTTTTTTTGGTGGAACTGGGGATTGAACTCAGGCCCTTGGACTTGCCAGGGAAGTACTTATTCCACTGAGCCATCTCCCTAGGCCTAAAAAAACCGCATTTAAAATGACTATTCTCCATTCTTCATTTAAAATATAACATGCAGATGTTTCTTTTTAGTAGTTGGTCATAGATGAATAGTAATCATTCTATCTATCGGTCTGTCATCTATCTGTCTATCTGTCTTGGTGTGGAGGATCAAACTCAGGACCTTGTGCTTCCCAGGCAGATACTCATCCCACTGAGTTATCTCCCTAGCCCTAGATTTTTTTAAATTATTGTTTCATTATAGTCATCTTAAAAATTGGTTACATTTATTTTAAAGTTCATCTTAAAAGCTAACTCTCTACTAGATGTACTTTTGTTTCTTCCTTAGACTACAGGCGCACGCCACCACACCCAGCGTCTTTCTTTTTCTTGGCCAGCCCAGCCCACCCTGTGCTGACTCAGCCCTGCCCTCAGAGCGGCTGAGCTGGCCAAAAAAAAGCTTGCCTAAGCAGGTGCTTTAGACCACTGAGCTATCTTGCCAGCTCCTGTACTTTCAATATTGTGTTTTGTTTGGTAAACTTTGTGTGAATTTTCATAGCTATATTATTGGAAATAATAGCGCCAATTTTTTTTTCCTGTTTTTTTTTTTATGGAAGGGTCTACAGGGCATTCAGGGTCTTACTACTAGTCTGGACTCTTGGTGATTCTCCTGTTTACAGGCGTGTGCCACAATGCCCAGTCTTAATTGCCACCTCAGCACACCCTGGGGATGGGGCCGGCGAGGCAGGCCTGGGGATCAAACTCCGGGCCCCTGTGCCTGCTGGCAGCCACATAGCGCCAAATTGCTAACAAATGTCTGAAAGGAGGTGAATGAATAAAATCTGGTGTACTAAGGTACAGGCGTGTCACATGAATTAGTTTATTAATTAAATTAAGAAAACACTTTATATTTTCATCTCTAATTTTATTTAAATATAAGACACTAAAGGCTGGCCAGATAGCTCAGCAGACTAAAATGGCAGGGACTGGGGGTTTGATTTCCAGCGAGTTGCCCTGGCCCTGCCCCTGGGGTACACTGAGCCATGACTGAGACTGGGTGTGGTGGCTCATGCCTGCAATCCCAGCACCTGGGAAGCTAAAAACAGGAAGACCACTAGGAATCTGATCTGTGCAGTGAGACCTTGCACACTCTGTACTACATAAATAAATAAGTAGCATTAGGTCTGGGGAGATCGCTCAGTGGCATAAGTGCAAGGTCCTGAGTTCAATCCCTGGTACCACAAAAAATAAAAAACAAAACAAAAATAGTCTTCTAGTACCAAATTATAACATATTAAGAAGAGAAGCTGGGACTATGGAATTTTGTGTGAAATCTTACAGTTTTATTTATTTATTTTTCTGATGTCTTTTTTTTTTTTTTTTGCCTTTTTGAGACAAGGTCTCACTATGCAGTTCAGGCTGGCCTTAAACTCACTTTGTAGCTCAGGCTGGTCTCGAACTCACAACAATCCTCCTGCCTCAGCTTCCCGAGTGCTGGGATTACAGGCCTGTGCCACCACGCCTGGCTTCTGATGTCTTTTTGAGGCAGGGTTTCACTATGCAGCTCAGGCTAGCCTTGAGCTCACTTTGTAGCCCAGGATGGTCTCAACTCAAAATAAGCCTCCTGCCTCAGCCTCGCAAGGGCTGGGATTATAGGCTTGTGCCACTTCGCCTAGCAAAAATCTCATAATTTTAAATTGTGAAGAACTTTTTAAAAAGGAGAGTGCTGAATGGGCCAAAATGTACCCATGAGGTCTCTGTGTGACGGGAGAATGTTGAGAATTTTCAGTCAAGACAGTGACGCAGTCAAGTTTCATTTTGGTAAAAGGTGTTTGTAGCCGTGGTTCATGGTTATTGCAAGACATCCATGTACCAGAGGCTGAGCTGAAGACAAACACAAACTTCTCGTTTCAGCCACATGAGGACAGCCATGTAGGTCAAGCAAGTGGCCTAAGGTCTCTTGTGTAATAAATACAGTCTCCCTCCTTTGACCACTGTGTCGTTCTATAAGGCAGCACTTTCAACTCTGGGAATTCTCCTTGAAGGCCTTTTTAAATTTGGGGAGGTTTCAATCAATGTCTTTTTGTTCTGCTCTCTGGAAAACACAATTATTCCAGATTAAAAAAAAAAAAAAGTTTAGACTTCAAAATTAAAGCTGACACAGTAGTTTATAGACAGCAAGATAATAGCTTTTGATTTCTTGGAATAACTTTTAATTATCCAGAGGGAGTATCTTTAAGAAAATACATTTTTGAAAAAAACATGAATATTAAAGTAGTAAGTACTTAAAGTCGAATGCTAACGCTATCTGTGATGTAAAAACATTTGCTTTTGGCATCATTTCTATGTGTGTGTGTGCATTAGAGATCAGTGACGTTTGTTCCCGGGCACTGCCACAGTCCTAGAAGGTGCCGTCGCTGTTAGGTTCTTTATTTCTCTTTCCCTCACCTCCTCCCGCTCCATGGTCCTCTTGTTCACTTCCTGAAGTCTGTCTTCTTGATGCCTGTCATCTCTCCTTTATTTTACTCCTCTGTATTTTAGGTTTCCAGGCAAGATTTAACTTTCTGTGTCCAACTTATTTTTCTTAGCATTGTGGTATCAAGTTTTATCTGTTTTCTTTTGTTCTCCCTTTTCCATCTGTTTTCTTGCAAATGACGTGACTTGATTCTGCTTTATGGGTGAATACTATTCAATTTTGTACATGCACCACATTTCAGCTCTCCATTTGTCTGTTGAAGGGCATCTAGGGTGCTTCTAGAACTTCTCTGTTATGAATTTTGCTGCTATTAGCATGGACATACGCATATCATTATAGTGCGATACATTTAATTCTTTTAGCAATATACTCTGAAGAACAATAGCTGGGTCAAATGGAATTTGTATTTTTTTGGAGGATTTCTTTAGTAGTTGTACTAGTTTATATTCCCATCAACACTGTAGGGTGTTCCTTTTGCTCTGTGTCCTCACCTGTATTTGTTGCTTTTAGTGTTCCTGATGACAGCCATCCTGACAGGAGTGGGATGGAATCTCAGAGCTGTTTTGAATTGCATTTCCTAATGGCTAAGGATGTTGTGAGTTTTTCATGTACTTATTCGCCATTTGCACTTCAACTGAGAGTGTCTATTCAGTTCATTCATTCATTCTTTTTTTTAACTGGGTCGTTTTAGGGGGTAATTTTTTTGAGTCCTTCATATATTCTAGGTATTAGTCCCCAATCAGAAGGCTAGCTGGCAAAACTGTTTCCCATTCTGTGATATCAGTGCTTTTTTTGATTTTGTTTTCTTGCTATGCACAAACTTTTTATTTGATGTAATCCCATTGGTTGATTTATTTTTTTAAAAAATTTTAAAATCTTTTATTTATTTGGTACAGGGTCTTGCTATGCAACCTGGACTCATAGTGATCCTCCTGTCTCCATTGCTGGAATTGCAGGCACACAGCACCATGCCTGGCTTTGGTGGCTGGCACGGCACATCCAGGGTTCTGGGCCCGCACAATATGTGGCACTGGGGATCGAATCCAGGTCCTTGTGCTTGCTGGGCAGGTGCTTAGGCTGCTGAATTACCTCCCCAGCCCCCATTGGTTGATATCTTTATTTTATTTTTATTTTTACATATTTGGTACAGGGTCTCACTACACAGCTTGGACTCGTGATCATCCTCCTGTTTTCAGCCTCCCCAGCTGGGATTACAGGCGTGCGCCACCATGCTCAGTCTCAGTGGCCAGCTCAGTGTGCCGGGGCAGGGCCAGCACGGCATGTGGCACTGAGGATCAAACCCTGGTCCTGTACTTGCCTAAGCAGCGGCTTAGTCTGCTGAGCTATCTTACTGGCCCTTTGATTCGTGATTCTGTTTTCTCTTCCATTAGAGTCTTTTTGGGAAGTGCTTGGCTATGCTTATGGCTTCAAGTATTTCCTATACATTATCTTTTAGCAGTTTCAGTATTTCTGTTTATGTCTAAGAGCTTGGCTCATTTTGATTTGATTTTAGTAAGAGGTGAGTGTGATAAGGATCAAGCCCTGCCCCTGCACGCTGGGCCACCCAGTTTTCCCAGCACCCCTTGTGACAGAGGCTCTTTTTTCTCCAATACAGAGTTTTAGACTCCATTGTCAAAAGTCAGATTGCTGTAAGTGCCTGGGGTTATCTCTGTGTCTTCTGTTCTACTCTGTTATGTCTATTTTTGTCCCAGTACCATATTATTTTTATTATAATAGCTTTGTAGTACAACTTGGAATCCAACACTGGTGGATTTTGGTGCCTCTTGCTTTGCTCTTATTTCTTTTCCTCGTTCTCTTTTTCTTCCTCCTCCTCTTCTTCCTCCTCTTTCTTCTCCTCCTCTTTTGTTCCCCTCAGGGTTGCTTTGTCTCTTCTGGGTCTTTTCTTCTTATATATCACTTTTAAGATTTTTTTTAGTTCTGTGAAGAATATTGTTGGTAGCTTAACAGGTTTGAATTGAATCTATAGATCGCATTTAGTAAGGTGACCCCATGGCAATATTAATTCTACTAATCCCCAAACGGTAGGTCTTTCCACATTCACTTGTTTGTTTGTTCGCTTTGCTTTTCTGTCTTAGGACAGGGTTCACAGGGTCTCGCTGCATAGACTGGACTTGCAGTGATCCTCCTGTGTGCAGCCTCCCAGGTGCTGGGATTACAGGCGTGCGCACATGCTCAGTCCCAATCAAAGTCTCAGCGAACCCCAGCGGTGGGGCCGGCACGGCAGACCCAGGGATCAGACTCCCGGCCTCTGTGTCTGTCTAAGCAGACGCTTTATCCTTCCACTCTCTAATGTCCTCTTCAATTTCATCCTTTAGTGTTCAGGAATTTTCATTACAGAGGTTGTTCACTTCTTTAGGTAGCTTATTCCTAGGTCTCCAATTTTTTAATATCTTTGTGGATTCACAATTAGTATACAGGAATGCTGTTGATTTTTGCAAATTGATTTTGAACCCGTCCACTTAATGAATTTGTCTATCAGATATAGAAACCTTTTGGCATTTTTTTTTTTAATCTTCTATGAAACGAATCATATCTTCTGCAAACAGGGCTATTTTAACTTCTTCTTTTCCTATTTATAACCTTTCTACTTTCTTTCAGGATCCTTTGAAGAAGTCATTCCTCCCAGAAAACTGAAGAACTTTTACCCAGGGGTGGCAGAGCACAAAGACATTTCCAAGCTGGTTCTTCTCCTTTCTTCCTCTGTGAATTCTCTGAGAACAGTGGCCCAGGAGGCCCTGCAGGAGTTTCAGAAGTATAAGACCCTCTGGACGGAGGACCGAGATGTGAAAGTGAAGGTGTATTTCTGCTACTGGTGCTGTCCTTTAATCCTTTAACTGTTGAAAGGGGATCATAAGCATTTCAGGAAAATGAGCAGACCTCATGGGCAGAGGCCGGCAGCCCACAGATGCCAGCGCCTGCCATGACCTCTAAGGCAGCTGATGCTGATGAGGCTCTGGCAGGTTTCACTGCATTTCATTGAGAAACTGGGCGCCAGCTAGATGTCAGACATTGTCCAGCAGCCAGGTATTCAAGGGTACCTCACACTTACTTAGAGCCAGCTTAGGGACTCGGGAAACTAGAGAACTCAGACAGGCCATGAGATTCCCGCTCCTGCCAGGATTGCCAAGATACCCCTTCGTTAGCAAGCCCGTGGCCCCATAGTGGGTGTAAATGTAAGCGCGTATAAACAAGTAAAAATTTCTAAGTTGACTATGAGAAATGAACTTTTTCATGTTGCTAAAAAGTGAAAGAAGTATTAACTGCTGCCTTACAACAGGAATTCTTGGGCAACAATCCCTCTCTGACGGAAATCAGATCAGAAATTCTACACTATGCTACTTTTGAGCAGGAGATTGATGAGCTGAAGCCCATAATTGTTGTAGGGGCCCTTGAGCTGCACACAGGTAATTACAGACATTTATGCATAGTACATCTGGGTTTCCTTGTGAGATGATACTTGTTTAGCAAGCAGCATTGTGTTATCTTGGCATAATATTTATATTTTTAAATTGTTCCAGGCCATCCATATTCTTTACATCCATGTGTATATTACGTAGGCAGGTTCCTCAATTAGCAGCCAAACATCTAACAGTACAGGTGGAATTCTCTTTTTTAGAGGAGTGTGTCGTGTGTGTGAGACAAGACCTGGGTTCATCCATGCTGGATTACCAAAGCAGGGGGAGGCGACCACTTACTCTTTGACATACAGTGAGTCGGTTGGCTCTTCGGCTTGCCTTACCTCTTGGAGAGCTCTGCTAGTTAGGCAGTCTCCCCGGAGGGCAGGCTGCAATCCTAGGTAGTGTGTCTGGGCCAGACAGAATCCAAGGACTGTGGGTGTAACCAAGATATAGGAGGGTGCGTGTTTCATTCAGGTGAGACCTGATTAACTAGTGCTCAGCGGGAAGTTTGTTATGACCTCCCTGATTGGCTGACATTAGGAAGGAAGTGAATTGCTCTATGGTTGGGATTTAAACTGGTGATGGTGACTAATTGTTACCATGGTTACAGGATAATCCGCCCTGTCAGCAGTTGGTGGGAAAATTTTATATTAGTATGAGTATTTTATACCAGTTATCCACCTTAAGTAGATTTTCAGATCTATTCTTGAAGTCAGTTAACTACGGCCCTTGAGTTTGACTACTTGGGGTTTAGCTTCAGTCTCCATTCCTTTTGCTGGCTCTGTGGCAGCTACCTCACAAAACATTTTCATGTGAGACATTAGCATATAATATCTCTGGCAAAAAAAAATAATTTTCAGTAAATATTAAATATTGTTGTTAAATCTACCAAGAGAGGGTCTAACCTGAGGAAGAATCACAAGTACTTGAGGAGAGATTATTTAGCTGAAAATGAGAAACTATACACTATGGGCAAGAATTATAAGAGTTTCTTGAGAGTTTTGGAAACTAGATTGTTTTTAAAAATTTACTTGTCTCCTTGTAATAGTTAGCACTATGATCTTTAATGTGCAAACCAATGATTGCTTATTGGTTCTCCTTTAATGTCCTACTGAGCTAAGGTCCTTATTTTTGTTCCATAAAAAGTAGAATAGGTGGAGAGAGCCACAAAAAGAGGGGAAGGTGGGTGAGCTCCTGAGCCTAAGGAAAAGGAGAAAAGAGGCCCAGGGTAAGAATTGCTGGGTAGGACAGCCTGGTCCTGTCAGCAAGCTGGGCGCATGCTCCTTCCTTAGCTACACAGTTCCCCTTGCTCCCCCAGGTTAGCTGTTGGAGGTTGAGAGGTAGCAGCTATGTTTCAATCTTGACAAGGCTGGGCAGTAGAGACAAACCAGAGGAAAGAGAAATGGTGAAGAGTTGGCTGGTTAGAGTTGTTTTGAGTGGCATTAAAGGAAAGAAGGTGCATCCCAGAATCTGAGATAGAGGTGGGCCTGCAGTTTAGACTGGGACCATGGACCCTGTAAGAAGCCACTGGAGTCCTTTCTTTCTATCTCTGTTTTCTTCTTCTCTCCCTGCATGTAACTTTCTCTGCTTCCCAAACCACAAGGCTACCCCTCAACTCTCCCTCTGATTGGCCCACAGTAGGCTCAGAGCTGACCTTGGACAATCAGCCACGGTGCGGGTGAGGTCGTACAAACGCTCTAACCATGAGGCTGAGACGGAGAGTAGAGTAACAAGAAAACTGAGGTTGTGGTTTGACAGCAAAACAATAGCTTTTGCTCCACTGAGAGGGTTCCTGAGAGGACCTTGGGGAATGCACAAGGGCTGCTAAGAGCGCGGCTTGAAACAGAGCCAGATCCACACTGAGCAGTGCCGTGAGATCTCAGAAATACGTCCCACCCCAGTTGCGGTGTCTTTTTTGTACACAGCTGAAATATTCTCTGGGGGCAGGAATTAAGTCTTTGAAATCTACTAACCTCACCGTGCATTCATTCAGCCTAACCACATTTCAAGTGCTCAGAAGCTACCTGTGATCAGTTACTACGGAGTCGGGCAGTATAGCTATAGATACTCAGACTCCACACACAGTGAAGTGTTTCAGAATGCCAGTTGGACTTTACTTTCATCTTTTTTTGTCTTTGCTTCAGGGCCAATGAAATTAGCCTTATCAATTGAGGCTAAGGCATGGAAGATGTTACTCTGTCGATACTTGAATGAAGAATACAAAAAGAAAATGTCAGACATGATAACATTTATCAGTGAATATTTGAAAAAGCTGTCTAGGCCTATTCGTGATTTAGATGACGTCAGATTTGCCATGGAAGCTCTGTCTTGCATTCGTGATAATGAAATTCAAATGGACATGACTTTGGGGCCAATTGAAGTAAGACATGATCACATTTTTCTTTCTGGTAATGCTTTCTTTTTTCAAATAGAAATACATTAAAAATGTGATTGATTCTGTTGGTGTATTTCTTCAGCTGTTATATTTATCTCTCCTTTTAAATGTTGATGACCATGGGGGAATTTTAACAATATCAACAATGAAGAATACACAAAGGAATATTAGTACGGTGATGTAGTACTAGGTTAGACAGTGCTAATATTTTATGGAAGAGAATGGTTGCCTGAGCTTGTGTCAATCACATATTAGTCAAGTTCTCTAAATGTCTCTGGCTCTCCTTAGAAACTATTGATTGGTCTCACTCATGGCCAGTGGCATACCACACGATAGTGGGAGGAGCCCACGTAGACTCAGTTGTAAACCGTTAGAGCTTAGATCAACACAAGATGATTTGGAGAAAGCATACTGCATTAGTTTCCTATTGCTACTATAACAAGTTACCAACAAATATAAATTCTCAGTGGTTTGAAATGACAGGTCTGACCCCACTTTCCCCCAGCCAGCCTCTCCAGTTTCCAGAGTGGCTATTTCGAGGTGGCTGAGCCCCAAAACAATACTGCTACATGCTGTTGCCACCTGCCCCCTCCTGCTGGGTCTCACAGCACACCTGACACAACAAAAGAATTATCTGCTAACTATGCTAGCCATCGCCCTGCAGCCGCTGCTGCGCAGCTGGTCTTGCTGCACCAGCCCCCTTCCATCCCATTCCCCTGACTCTGTCCCTAAAAACCCCAGCTCGGTGAACTCGACTGAGACTCTCCTTTAGAGTTCTTCCCAGAGGTCGCACTTAGAACCCTAAATTCCAATTGGCTGTGTTCTTTCACTGGATCACTGTCATTCACTTAACATAAACCAAACTTAGTGGTTCAATAACGCAGATGGATTGTTTGATTGTTGTAGCGATCAGAATATGAAAAGATTTCAGACTTGCATGGGTAAAGGCAAGATGTCAGCAGGACTGTGTCGCCTCTGGGAAGAATCCATTGCTTGTCTTTTCTGACCAGAGAAGCTGCCCACTTCCCTTGGCTCACAGCCCATTGTCCGCACCACTGCTCCCCCAGCGTATAGCAGCGGATCTCTGGCTCTGCTCTCTCCCGCCTTCCCATCTGGGAAAGGTCTCTGTGATCACCTTATGCTCAAAAGCTCCTTCACTTACAGCCCTTTTATGACCTCTAGTAGCTAATGAACTTCATATCTTTGCTACTTTTAATAGTCTTAGCAGTTAAGAATTTTGGATGCCAAGCACCAGACTTAATACATCAGCCTTTTTTCCAGGACTTCAGAAGTTTCATTCTTTGACATAGCTTCTTTCAGCCAATTTCTGCTCCATCCCTTGAATCATTGTTTTGTTTTTTTTCAGATTAACACCCACATTGTATAGAGCAAACCTTTGTTTTCATAGAGTCTAAGAAATTATCTTGTAAGACATTAGCATACTAAGAAGGAGGAGAGATAGAAAAAATAACTGCAGGACATTTTCTGGAATAGTATCTCGTAACATTGTCTGCTGACATCTCCCCCAGAATCACTGAAGTGCTTATGAAATGCAGATGTCAGAGCCTGTGGCCCCTGAGAATCCAAAGGTGCCTGCTCTACGTTTTCATTGTAGAAATGAGTCATGTGGAATTTGCTGTCTTCTTCTCCACCCGAGGAATGTGTCTCATGAAGGCATCCAAACTAAGTAGGCAGTGTTGCTTCTCCTTGTAATGGCTCTGACCTCCGCCTCTGCTTTGCAGGAAGCTTACGGTATTTTAAACAGATTTGAAGTTGAAGTAACCAAAGAAGAATCTGAAGCAGTTGATACCTTGCGATATTCTTTCAACAAATTACAGAGCAAAGCTGCAAGTACAGTTTTAATTATTTTAGGTCACGATTTCCAGGAACATAATATTTTGTTCTTTTCAAGAGATGGCTATTTGGGATTGGGGAGATAGCTCAGTGGTTGCAGCACCTGCCTGGCAAGTGCAAGGACCAGGGTTTGATCCCTACCTACTACACCATGCTGTGCTGGTCCTAGAACCTCAGGCATGCTGTGCTGGCCACCAAGACTGTGCATGATGGCACACACCTATAATCCTAGCACTGGGGAGGCTGATACAGGAGGATCACTATGAGTCCCTGCACCAAATAAATGAATAAATAAATAAAAGATTGAAAAGCCAGGCTTGTAGCTCAATGGCATAAGTGTCTGTCTGGCGAGTACAAGGTCCCGAGTTTGATCCCCAGTACTAAAGGCGGGGGAGATGGTTATTTATAACAATTTCATAATCTCATGAAGTTTACCATTTTGAAGTATAGAATTCAGAGGTTTAAAAACAAATACACTCAGGAGGCCAGGGAAATAGCTCAGTAGAATAAGCACTTGCCTGGCAAGCACAAGGGCTTGAGTTCAAGCCCTGGTTCTGCCAAAAAAAAAAAAAAAAATACACTCAGAAAGTTGTAAAACTACCATCATGATCTAATTTGATGATATCTTTATCACCCCCAAAAGAAGCTCTGTATGCATTACCAATCACGCCCATTCTGTCTCTCTCAGCTCTGGTGACCACAAATCTCATTTTTTTCTGTAGAGTTGCATTCTCTAGACATTTGATAGAGATGGACCCATGTAATATGTAGTCTTTTGTGACTAGTTTCTTTCATTTAACTTACATCTTCAAGCTTTATGCGCACTGTTCATATGTCCGCATTGAATCTTCTTCCTGGACGCTGATGTTAGGCATCTTTTTCGCATGGTTGCTTCACTGATGCTTTGTATATCTTCTTTGGAGATATAGAAAATTAAGTATTTTGCTTATTTTTAAAAGTGAGTAGTCTTTTTAAATTGCTGAGTTATATTCTGGATGCTGGTCTTTTTGCTTATCTATTTAGTTTTAGTATTAAAGGTCACACCCAGGGCCTTTGCACTGAGCTGCACTCCAGGCTCATTTATTTTATTTTTTAAATTTTGAAATAAGATCTTGTTCCATTGTCCAGGCTGGCCAAAATTTGTGATCTTCCTGCCTCAGCCTCTTGGGCCTACACACATGTGCTACCATGTCTGGCATAAATTTTAACCTTGATGAAGACCAATTTACTTTTTTTTTTTTTTCTTCTGTTGTGTGTGTTTTGGCATAGAATCTAGGAAATGACTGCCCAGTCCAGGGTTATAAAGATTCACTCTTAAGTTTTCCTGTAAGAGTTTTGCAATGTTGGGCCTTTAAATTTAGGTCTCCAATTTATTTTGAGTTTTATATACATGGTATGAGTCAGCAGTGGAACTTTGTCCAAAAGCATGTGTCTATTCAGTTATCTCAGCATGATTTATGGAAAAAACTATGCTTTCACTAATGAGTTGTCTTGGAAAATCAATGGAAATGTAAGAACTTATTTTAGATTCAACTCTATTTTGTTGATCTATTATCTATTCTTTTTTACCTTGCCTATTGCAGATTTAAGACTATTGTGGAGAGTACTTGCAAAAAAATTTTTTTTGTTTTAAACCTTGAGTAATATCACTTCCTTTCAGGGAATTGCTCTGACCGGGATAGCCACTCGAGCCTGCTGGACCCCATTGCCCCAGGGGCTGGCGTGGCCCCGGAGAGTGTGTGTGACCCAGGCTCGGTCCTATAATAGCAGCTCTTTTTCTGGCCGTAGTGATGACCTGAACTGGGTCAGCTGGAGAACTTTTCGCTAACTGCAGTTAGCAAATAACAGAGAAAATGACTTAGCCTCTTGGGTCACAGACTAGAAGGACTCGAGTCTCCTGTATGTGCACAGGAGCCTTTTATGTATTTTATGACGAGCAGAGATGCCCTTGTTCCCACTGGGCATCTGTGAGATGACAAACTTGCTCAATATGTGAGTTTGGCTCTCCTGTGGAATGTTCTTTTTCATTCTAGGTTTCTGTACAAGATGAACTCGTTCAAGTGCAGCCAACATTTAAAAGCAGCCTCCTTGAGGCCGTGGAAGTTTTCCGTGATGATGTAATAAACTTTGCGGAAGCATATGAGACGGTAATTTGCATACAACCTGCCCCGTATTAAAATGTTTTGTGATATGTTGGTATGAAATGGAAGTGGCAAAGCCCGAAGAGTAGGTCCATGGTGTATAAGCAGCTGCATTTGCTGTAAGTGTCAAAATAAAGAGGAAGGCTGCTCTCATATGCATGCTTGAGACAGAGAGAGACAGACAGACAGAAGCAAATTTGACAGCTGCAGTGAACACGCAACACTCCGTGGGTGGAATAGAAGACCTGGTTTTGTCCTTGTCAGAGCCAGAACTGTGATACAGTAATTGTAAGGCTATGAGAAAACGTAAATGCCCTCCTCTTCAGAGCACTGTGCAGCTGATTTTGCATTGCCCCTGATTCTTAGGGAACTGGAAAGGTCACTGAGCATAAATGATAAATGTCATACTGGGCTGGTGGCACAGATTATTCAAGGTGATATTCTCATGATGTCTAAGGCGATCAAGTTAAACTCAAAAGTTGGGTGTATTTGCCAAAGCTGCTTTACCTGTGTTAATGGTCACAGTGGATCTGCACGTGTAACACGTTTTAAGTCCCTGTGTGTTAAACTTATCTTATTGGGTAAATCAAGATGGATTTGCCCTATCATTCTCTTGTTAAAGTAAATTAGAGTGGAGACCAGGTCGGAAGAAGCTCTGAACAGACAAAGCCAGCCTGGCAATCTGAATGACAACCTATGTATGTCTTTATTTTCCTACTGGGCTGAACAGTTAGTAACCTTGCTTGATTTGCAGCAAAGCAAAATTTAGTGTGAGCTGTTTCTTGCAAATGTCTATATTGAAGTAAAGCAGAATATGAGCTCAATCAATGAGAGGTGGCAAGCAAATGCACGTAAGGAGGGACTTCCCAGCAAGACGGAGCATAGAAGGCAGCTCTACCACTGTAACCAATGTTTTCTTTATATTACTTCCGCTTTCCTTCTATTAGAGGTATACCTCGCTTTAGTGGATCTTATGGAGTACGGTATGCATGAACAAACTCTAACATTTTATCAGGCCTCAGTTTACCTCCCTAATATTTTATATTAATGTTCATAATACAAGCCACATTGATACACTAATGCCCCTCATTTTCTTATGGGCACCAGCCCTTGTTATTTTAATGTGTCACCATCTAATAAGTTATTTCATTATTTTGTGCTTGAGCAAGACTGCTTTTGTAGGATTACTTTGAAGATATATTCTGGTTCATAGCACCAGCAGTTTTCTTCTATATATTCCACGTATTCAACCTATGTATGTCTTTATTTTCCTACTGGGCTGAACAGTTAGTAAAAGGCTGTTCTCAGGGATCAGTTATCCTCATGCACAACCACAGTGCCGTCATTTATAATCATAAGTGAATTCAACAGGGCTTTTGCGGTCCATGTGCCATCCAGGAAATGATTTTGTTGCATCTTTAAAATTAGCTCTATCAAGGTCCTTTTAAAAATGAATGGAAGCCAGAGTGATAAAAATATTCCGAAGCTCGTTGTGGTCATGGTTGCACAAGCCCATGAATACACTAAAAACCATCGAGTTGTACATTTTGTGTGAGTGAATTGGATGGTATGTGAATTATGTCCCAATAAAGGTGTTACAGAAAGCAAGTGAAGCTTCAAGTATAAAACCAAATTAGACCATTTAAATGAAAAATAATGCTTATTTATTCAAAAGGAAATACTAGATTAACCCAGTAGGAGACAGATGCATCTGGTTAAGAATAAAAACGGAGATGATATTATTTCTTGCAGGAAGGACCTATGGTTCCAAATATACCACCCCAAGAAGCTAGCAATAGGCTGCAGATATTTCAGGTAACACATCACGTTTTGTTTTGGTCACACTGTCAGTGTGTTATTTTAAAAGATGATTATAGGGGAAAACATTTTATCTTATAATGGAGAAATTAATATTTACAACACATAGAGGCCTTAGTTACTGTAGATCGTAATCTGCCAAACCATGTGCTTAGCTGCTTCTCTGCGTCCCACCGGGGTCTTCTCCATGTAATCCGTCTCTGCATTGTTAAAGTATGACACCCCAACTGTGAATATAAGTAATATTCTAGTTTTAACATCCAATATGATATGTAAAGTGAAAAAATATATAGTATAATAAAATACCTAAGGTCTTAAATGCTGGCAGATGGCTTCTCTGCCTTCCCTTCGTATCCACTGTTTGTCTTTTCTTCTGTATCCATCACTTTTAAAGATCCAAGTTCAGATTGTACATACTCATTGCTTTCATTTTTTTTTTTTTTGGTGGAACCGGGGATTGAACTCAGGCCCTAGCACTTGCCAGAGAAGCACTTATTCCACTGAGCCATCTCCCCAGCCCCTAAAGCTTAATTTTTTTTTTTTTTTTTTTTTTTTTTTTGCAGAACTGGGGATTGAACTCAGGCCCTTGCGCTTGCCAGGCAAGGCAAGCTTGCTTATTCCACTGAGCCATCTCCCCGACCCACTCATTGCTTTCAGTCAACCATCCACTTTTTTCTGCATTCTGATTTCTGAGCACATCTCGAACAAAATCATACACCCATTTAGACTAATGTTCAAAAAATTCCTGGATTCCTCTATAAATTAGCTAGTAGGGAGCATCAAACAATTTTGTTCCTGTCCTCTTTCCTGTTTCCTACAGTAACTAAAAAAAAATGTTTATGTTCTTTCAGTTCTCTAACCCACCTGCACTCTCACCACTTAAAAATATCCACCAGATACCTACTATTATGTCAGTACAAATTTGATTAAACAGTAGTTTTTACCTCTGAGCAAATGGGATCTGATAGGGAGACAGCAAGCTGGAGAGATGATTCCAAAGCCATGTGCTGAGCGCTATGATCCAGTTCTGAGAACTCATGTTTATGGAGAGCTGGGCATAGAGCTCCCAACCCATGAGGGGGTTTATTGAAGCATGCAGAGAAGTTTTCTTAGAAGAGAAAGCTTCCATCTAAGCTTTATCTTAAGGGATTAGAGTTAGACACAGGGAGGAAGAAAAGCCAATTTAGGTGGGATTTGCACTTGTACAAAGGCCCAGGATTTAGGCGCGAAGCAGGGAGATTTAGGAAGATGATGACCACAGGTGATTGTGGATAGGGGCTGGAGGCCCCTGTGCCAGGACGTGGAGTGCCCATATCCTCTTACGGGTGGATTGCTTCTGTTTGCATTTGCCTTTTGACCCTGCTAATATTTAGCATTTCAAATATATGGCGCTGAAATTCCAAATCAAAGGAAAAAGATTAAAATGCATACATTGAGTTTGGGGATTTAAAATGTTAGAATTATTTCAAATGGAGTTAAATGGGATCTTGCATTTTAAAAGGCTTTTTATTACATGTAGGGAAAACAGAAATGGATGGATTATATTAATATTTTTCTCATTTTTGAACTCTTTAGGAAATAGAAAGCTGGTTTCAAACAGTGAAAAAGTCTGAATTACAAGAGTTTTTAAAAGGCATTATCTTGCTTTTGGTTGTCTACTAGAGTATTTGAATACACAGGTCTTCTGGAGACCATTTTATTAAAGAAATAATGTTAAATAAAATGGGTGCTTTTAGACAGGCATAGTGGTACATGCCTGTAATCCCAGCACTTGATAGGTTGAGGCAGGAGGATAGCTGTAAGTTTGAGACCAGTCTGGGCTACAAAGTGAGCTTAAGGCCAGCCTGAACTCCATAGCGAGACCCTGTCTCAAAACAAAAAAAGTGCTTTTAGAATGCTTGAAAGTTAACTTTCTTAAGTGATTAGCTTAACTCTGGTGCCTTGCTATAAGTATAAATTTTCCTTACTTTCCCTTGTTTCATAGATACTAAGTAAATGAAAACTTTATCTCAGATATGATAGATTTTTCCTCAATGGAATCTGACTTATATTTTAGTGCACTTAAAAATTTTTCATTATAGGCCAATTTTGATGATCTGTGGAGGAAATTTGTCACATATTCATCTGGTGAGCAACTTTTTGGACTGCCTGTGACTGATTATGAGGTTTTACACAAAACAAGGTAAGTTATGAACATGTACAAAGAACTGCATGCTAACAGCTAGATGCTGCCCACTAGAAAAACCATGGTGCTTCTAGCTCTTTACCATGCAGAAAAGAACATGGATGGGAACCCTCCTAAGCAGCCCTCTCATTCCTGCTTCTTAACCTGTCCGACCCACAGTCTCCATATAAAAAAGAAATTTTCTAGAGAAGTAGAAAGTGAGTTGCAATTATTTTTAGATGTGCATGATCTAAAATTAGCTCATGCAGCTCTTTTTCCTCTTACTGGTTTCGAGTGGTATCGGCAGCCGCGCAGAGCTATTGCAGTTCTGAATAACCCTCCTTAGCACTTAGAGCTGAGCCGCTTTCCCACACAGGATAATTTATTAAAATTGATGGCCGTAGGATGAACTTTATTTTGAGCAGTAGACCTAGGACTTAAATAAATAGTTTTAAATAAAACTTAAATATAACTTTCTCCAACAGCACTATTAAATATAGTGCTTGGTGTTTTAGCTGCTTTCTTCACGTGCAACTTTTTGTTGTTGTTGTAGCGGGGTTCGAACTCAGGACCTGTGCTTGCCGGGCAGGCACTTATGCCACTGAGTGCTTTTAGACAGGAAGCTGTCTCTTTTTTTTTTTTTTTTTTTTTTTGTCTTTTTTGAGACAGGGTCTCGCTATGCAGTTCAGGCTGGCTTTAAGCTCACTTTGTAGCTCAGGCTGGTCTCGAACTCACAACAATCCTCCTGCCTCAGCCTCCCGAGTGCTGGGATTACAAGCATGCGCCACCACGCCCGGCTCAGGAAGCTGTCTCTTTGATCCTCAAAAACAACATTAAAACAGTACAATTAGGGTTTTGGCTTCAAAAAAGAACTTTATATCAGCTTCCTTCACAGCATGAAATGTTGTGGTATAATAGACATGAAGTATTTGGAAGAGAAAGGAGCATGTCAGCCATTTAGGGCAGGTGGTGTATGTTCTCAAAAGTTTATCACCAATTTTAACCCATTAACCATTTGCATTAGAAATGCAGATCTCTGGGGATGGAGATATAGCTCAGAAGTACAGTGCCTGCCTGGCAGGCTCAAGGTCCTGAGTTCAATTCTCAGAACACACACACACACACACACACACACACACACACACACAGAGAGAGAGAGAGAGAGAGAGAGAGAGAGAGAGAATTGCAGAGCTCTGATCCTGCTGTTTACTTGCTGAATTGCAATCTCTAGGAAACCTGAACTGTTACATGTTCTCTAGGCAGTTCTTATGCATATTAATTGTGGGAATGAATGTATTAACCTTCAGTCTAGCAGGGTAAGTCACCATCACCTTCTGGACCAATGGACCATTTGTATGTATGTATGCATGTAAGTATGTATTTTATTTTTGAAACAAGATCTCACTATTTAGTGCAGGTTGGTCTTGAACTCACTTATGTAACCCAGGTTGGTCTCAGACTCATGGCAGTCCTTCTGCCACCTGAGTGCTGGGGTTACAGGTGTGCTCCACCATGCCCAGCATGGACCATTTTTATATTGATATTTCATTATAAACATTAAGACAAGCTTAAATACAGTAAACCAAGATTTTTACTCAGTAATGTCCTGGCTTGAAGATATAGATAAAATGGAGGCCATTATTTGAATACAGCTAACTCCTCCTCAGCTGTAAGGCACGCATCTGGAGCCGGCCCATCTGTCTACACTAATTCCACATTTCAAGTTCTCCCCAGTGGATCTCTAATCTAGAATCCTTCTGACTTTTCTTCAACACTGCTGAGGAGAGGGCTACCATCTTCCTTACAGGATAAGTACAAGGGCCGACTGTGGAAACGGGAAGGAGATCTGGCGATGAGGGTGGTGGAGGGAGGGCAAGTGTGCTTGCCAGCTTCCCGAGATGAACGTAATTATTATGCATTGCAAGTGCACGCTAATAAAAGTGAGACAAATTTGAATGATCCATTCAATGGAATTTTTCTATTTCATTGATTTCCTTTGAATGTATATCTGTCTTCAACACTTGTCTACTTAAAAAAATATAGCAAAGAGAACTTACAGAAGCATCGTAAGTACTAAAAATTACTGTCACCTTTCCATTTCACAAAGTGGGACATTTTAATTGTTATTTCAAAATATTATATGAAGAGCTGTTGGCTCTCTGGAAATCTATTATTTATTGATAAAATACTGAATTTGATAAAACTCATGTGGGTTATCTGAAGACTCATGACCTGAGATTTCACTGATAAAGTCAATTTCACCTTCCAACATAGTCTAGAGTACTGCTTTCCCTCTTTTCTGTTTAATATTTGGCAAACATTATTTTATCAGTTTTCTTCTTTTTGATATTTTGGGAGAAAAATGAAAACTTCTGAATATTTAGTTGCTTATAATTATTGTTAGATAGAAATTACACAGAGAGGGGCTGGGATGTCAAGGAAGTCAGCGAAAAGTAAAAACATCAGAATTGTCACTGAAGGCACATCTGAAGAAGACCAGGTTCAGGATAAAGATGCGACAACCAGGCCTATGTCCCTTCCCCATGGTACTCTAATCGGTATCACCTGGTCCAGTAAAGCCCAGATAGGCACCAGTTACCCAGGTGGGTGACAGTGCACATGGACCCGTTCCTCCCCCAAGTCGCCTTTGTTCCTTCCACGTACCCTTGCTACATGACCCACTTCACTGTTGGACCAGTATTAGCTAAGCAGCTATAACTTGTCATCCGATTGGGTGGTTATAGCCCGACCCACATTGTACTCAGCTGGTGAGTTTTTACCCACATCCTGATTTTGCTCTATGAAACACTCTTAGAGAAGTGGCCTTGGCGGCTGCTCATGGCCAGCTCTCCTGCTCTCTCTCAGCTGTTCTCCCTCAATCAATTTTTCCTATCCTTAACATCCATTGTTCCTTCGAATTGTTTTCCTTTTATTTCAGGGGACACAAACTCAAAGCATCTGACACCTAACAGATGGGAGATATATTTTCCCCATATTACCAGCACGAAAGTTAAACAAGCAAAATATCTATACAGTATTGCTAGAATCCTGTTTTGAAAGATGATGCAGCATCTTCAGAAGCACATAAGAAATCCGAGCAGTGGTGTGGTTATAGTCTCTTTGCTACGGTGTCCTCATCCTTTAGCAAGCTTCTTCAGCCTCTTCTTTTCTTATCATTTTAGTCATGATGGAAAGGACTGAATAATAATGAAATTTCAAGCCGGGCGTGGTGGCGCAGGCCTGTAATCCCAGCACTCGGGAGGCTGAGGCAGGAGGATTGTTGTGAGTTCGAGACCAGCCTGAGCTACAAAGTGAGCTTAAGGCCAGCCTGAACTGCATGGTGAGACCCTGTCTCAAAAAGACAAAAAAAAAAGAAAAAAAAAAAAAAAAAAAAAAAAAAAAAAAAAGAAATTTCATATGGTGAAAAAGCAAATGAACCAGAATGGGAAAAGTAGTCTAACTAGTATTTCAGCATGTGTCGACTTATAAAAGGGTCTAGATTTTTCCTTAACAAAATAACCCAACAAGTTATGAGTGTCAGGCTATACTCAGATCTGGAATACTCAGAAACTATAAACTTGCTTTATTTATAAAACTATAACAAAATATATGTTGCAAGTTGATATGGTTGTATGTATTTGGTGTCTAAAAGACATTACAAGGGGCCAGGGAGATGGCTCAGTGGAATAAGCACTTCCCTGGCAAGCGCAAGGGCCTGAGTTCAATCCCCAGTTCCGCCAAAAAAGAAAAGAGTAAAAGACATTACACACATGATATACAGAATACTTAATCAAATCAACTCTACTTGTCCAAAATGTAATTTATTTTAAAAATCTACATTGTGCTGGCTATATGGTTTGCCAATACTCAGAAGAGTGAGGCAGGAAGATTGCTGCTAGTTCAAGGCCAGCCCGGACTAAGAAGTGAGTTTAAGGCCAACCTGAACTGCAGAGCTGGATTCTGTCTCAAAAAAACCAAAACCAACAATAAAAGGTGGGCATGGAAATATGGCTCAGTGGCACAGCACCTCCCTGGCAGGCACAAGATCCTGAGTTCAATTATGGGGTGCCAAAAAAGCCCCATAAAACTTTGTGTGATGTCTTTATTCGCTCCCCAGGAAAGAACTCAACCTGCTGCAGAAACTGTATGGACTCTACGACACTGTGATGGGCAGTATTAGTGGCTACTATGAAATACTCTGGGGTGACGTAGACATTGAAAAAATTAACGCAGAACTTCAGGAGTTTCAGAACAGGTGAGTTTCAGTTGCATTAACTAACCTTTATGTAGAGTTTGTCTCCTTAAAGTACTATGTCATCTTCAGAGAAACAGGCATGTGGCAAATGTTTTTCTCTTTCTTTCTGGAAGATGTCGTAAACTTCCCAAAGGACTTAAAGATTGGCAGGCTTATCTGGATCTCAAAAAGAGAATTGATGATTTCAGCGAGTCGTGCCCTTTACTGGAAATGATGACCAACAAGGCAATGAAACAGCGACACTGGGATCGAATCGCCGAGTTAACCAAAACCCCATTTGATGTGGAGTCAGATTCATTCTGTCTTCGAAACATCATGGAAGCGCCACTCCTTAAAAATAAAGATGATATTGAGGTACATAAGCGTAACGTCTTATCAGCGGTCCATTCGAGCGTGTCTTTTGTTTTTTCTTTTCTAAGAATTGTACAAGTGGATGTTTTCTTTTCTTGGTTTTCTGTTTGCTCCTAGCTGACACATAATAACTGCATATGTCAGTGGGAACAGTGTGATCTTCAAACAGTGCGTAGCGATCAAACCTGGGTCAGGAGTGGCGTGAAGCCCTCACGTTCCTCTCTTCTGGTTCTTGATGAGATATCGCAAGCTTGGTCACCCCGCTGGGTCCTCCTGCACCCTAGTGCTGCTCATCCAGCCTCTGTCTCCCCTCCTCTTCCTAGCCTGTCATAATCACTTCCTGTCCCTGTTAATCTGAGGTTAACATCTTTAGTTTCAAATTATGAGTGAGAGCAAATGGAATTTATTTTTTTATGTTCAGGTTATAGAGATTTTTGAGTCTCTTAGTTGTTTTGACTCCTATACTTCTGTATTTTATTATTATTTTGAAATGTATTTGGTAGGTACAGTGTTTCACTACACAGCTTGGACTCATAGTGATCCTCCTGTTTTCAGCCTCCCCGGGGTGGGATTACAGTGTGTGCCACCACGCTGGGTGTCGGTGGCCAGCTCAGCACATCTGGGGGCGGGGCCACGCAGCATGTGCTGCCGGGGATCAAACCCAGGTCCCTGTGCTTGCCTAAGCAGGCAATTAGTCTGCTGAGCTATCTCACTGGGGGCTTGAACTTTACAATTTACTCTATCAAAGTAACTCATATCAGGCATGTTTCTTGTTTCTAGTTAAGCATTTGGTGGTAAAATAGGAACTGACATGTGTCATGTTCATAAAGTTAATGTTAGTGATAAAAATGTTTTCATAAAAGACATGCATTTGTCATATTGAAACTGGGTATAGCTTGACTCAGTGGCCTTTGGTATTCATCAGAGAAGCCTGATAGAACTTCTGATCCATTTTGTGTTAAAACAGACATTTAATTAGGCTTGCTGTGTATGGAGACCTTCAGACATGGACTTCCCTGCATTTTCTGGCTTTCACAAAGTAACTGTGGACCTCAAGGAGACAATGTGATTATTTGAGATATGTTCATTTTGGAGCCTTTCAATTTATCCTTCTGTCCCTTAACTGGTCTTCTGTTTAAAAATACTTGTTTTATTTTTTAATGTAAAAATACTTGTTTTATATCACATTTATTTATTGAGTTCTTGGTGAGTGTACCTCTGACTTATTTTTCCAAATTTCTAATTCTAATGGTGGCAGGGATTATCTCCACTTTAGCTGAGAACTCTAATTAGAAATGTAATCAAGAAAAAATTGAAGGGATCAAGTTCTATTATCTCATGAATGTGCTGCAGGAAAATAATTAGTAGTCAGGGAATCATAAGGTCCCGGTATGAACCTGCCACACAAGAGCCTTGGCTTTGCCTGGCGGTAAAATGACTCACTGGCCTCAGTGACCTCTGGGACCCTTCCAAGCTAGAACATGCTATAACCTTATGATGCAGTTAATGTGTATTGAAAACGTGTCCCTTATTCTCTGATTTTCCTCCAAAGGACATTTGCATATCTGCCAGTAAGGAAAAGGATATTGAAGCAAAGATGACTCAAGTGATTGAGAACTGGACCAACCAAAACCTAAGTTTTGCCACGTTTAAGGGAAAAGGAGAACTTCTGCTCAAAGGAACTGAATCAGGAGAAATTATCACACTGATGGAGGACAGTCTGATGGTTTTAGGTTCCTTACTAAGCAACAGGTACTTTTATAATGTGAGGAGGAGGAGGAGGAGGAGGAGGTTTTGATTTGGCATTTATGGTACAAAATAAGAGGTAAGTGCCTCATTTGATAGCTGTGCTTTCGCAAGTGATTCCGTCTTGTGCTGTGGGCTCTTGCCTGTCCCCATAGGCGCTGCCAATGTCCCCCAGTATTCATGAGCTCTGTCTCTTCTTTAATGGCATTCACCTTCCCACCATTGCAATTATGCCTCCTGCAATTGGCAGCACTGGTTCTGCATCTGGCTCCGTGTTGGGATAACGTCTGCTTTTTCTCTCCTTCCTTTGATTTGTCGTGTTCTGGCATTCACCCACTAGCCCAGGAAGGTGAGCCAGTCCTCACACGAGCACAGTGCACAGCTGGGATACTGGCACTTAGCAACTTCTTTTTTTATGGTGAAAAGCAGCCATGTCTATATGGGGTCTGTATCTGTATGGGGTCCTTTGGGCCCTGAGAGACACAGGCTGCTCACTGTGGAGCCACTGTGGCTGCGTGAAGGGGCCTGGAGCCTTAAGGGCAGCAAGATGCTGTCAAGGGACAACATCAGATTAAGTATTTTGTCAGGTCTTCAGTTTTATGTCTGTAGCTTCTTTATTCCATAGTCGTGAAGGAGTTCTGGACTGCTCTTCCTCCACATACTTTAGGACCTATGTTACAACCCATCATTAATAGAGGCCTGTGTCCAGGGAGCATGGGAATTCTAATGTCCCTATTCCAGAAGGGGATTGATTCATTGTTAATGGGTGACATCCTGCATGACCTCTGTCCCCATGGGCAGTCTTCTGTCTGGATAATATTTTGATCTCCAAAGCTCCTAATCCAGAAATTTCTGGGTTAACTCTATTGAGATAAAGATCCCAGGGGCATCTTCCATCTTCAGAGGATCTGAATAGCCCTAGGAAAGGCAGCTGTAAATTATTACTCAATTCCTAGATTATACAGGCTCTTTGTATATCTTGCCATCTTGACTTCTTGGATGAGAACTCCTTGAAAAGAAGGGCCACAGCATCTGCAGCCAAGGAATTCAAGATTTAAATCCTTGGGTTTGTTACTAGAACAAAACCTGATTAGAGACTGGGTGGTGGTGCCTGCCTGTAATCTCAGTGCTGGGGAGGCTGAAGACAGGAGGATCACTATGAGTCTGAGCTGTGTAGTGAGACCCTGTACAAAATACAGAAACAAGCAAGCAAAACAAAACAAAAAACCAAAACCTGATTAGTATAATGCTTCTTTACAACACTGGTAAACTCAATGTTAAGATCCTGCTAGAAAGACTAAGGATATCTTAAGAGTCATCACATTTGGGGAGATTTTCCTCCTAGACAACTTTTCAGCACCAAGTGGGTTTGGAACTCCTGTTCCAAAGCTAATGACAGATTGGCTTCATAGCAAGTACAGCCTCGTGCATGCCTGGGATGTGGCTTCAGAAGGAGGCTTTATGTATCCATGGGTGAGACTAGACAGTGCCTGGGTCACAGTACTTCCCTGGTGGATGTCAGATTCCAGGGGATTTCATGACCTTCCTATTAATGGTGGTGGATGGCACCACAGAAAGTTGTATGGTACAGCTGCCTGGCCAAAGGACAGAAATGACTGATGCTAGGTTTTCTTTCAGATCTCTTTTTTCATGATGGAAAGTTACACACATTAAAGATGATTCTCTTATTGTCAGTGCAGACCATTTCTGGCCCTACATATCTAGGTGCTTCAACTTCCTGAAAGGCTTGTTATGCCGTCTTAATCTTAATCTTGAATTTGAGGATCTTTTTGGTTTCTATCCTGCCTTTTGCCTTTAGACCAGTGGCCCGAGGGGCAGTCTACACTGGGTACCAGCAGAAGTGCCTCTTAGTCCTTGGAGCCATTTTTGTTCAACTCCCCTTGTAACTCCACATGTGACCCAGGCACTCAGAGAAGCCATGAGCTGCATGTGCAGCAACGGACAGTCCCCAGAAGTCGCTTCTGGTCACTCTGTCCTGGATGGAGAGAAGCAGGAAGGCCCTCGGCAACAGGTCCTGACCTGTGCTGCTACACTGCGTCCGGAGTGCTTGCCACGGCCACAAACGTCCCTGCAAGGCAAGGGCTCTGGAGGCCCCTGAGCATGGGATCTTGACCCAGTGGCGGCTTATTACCTCTTTCACAGCATCCACGCTGTTTCTGGTCCTTCTCTGGGTGCTCAGCCTGAGGCATCTCTTCTATTACCATCAACACTCCATCCAACACTCAGAAAGCAGGAGCCACGCTCTTCTGGGGTAGCTATCTTAGATCTGCAGCACCACGGGATTACCCTGCAGTAACTGGAATCCATGGGTTGGAAGAGCGTGTATGTAAGAGGTCAGGCGATCTCAAGCTTGCCCCTGTTTTTACAGTAATCTTTTCCAGTAAGAACCTGGTGATACCTAATCTTCTCCTAATCTCTAGATTTGTTCTGTCCCTTTAGAGGCTTCTTGGCTGAAGCCTTAAGACCATTCATAAAAGGAACATTCCTTGATCATGGTCTCTTAAATTCAGAAATCCCATAGGTCAGTAGCAAACTGTCTTATGTGTTTCTCTCAGGCAGAAAGAAATAGTAACAGGCAGAGAAAAAGAAAAAAATCATTAGCTGTATGATATTTATTAGAGACTGCCCCTTTTTAGAACAAAATACTCATTCCCAATGGAATATTTGTAGTTTACTTTGCTAGGTGGTACTGTTTTCTGATCTGCCTTGAAACAATGTTTCCCATGCTTGCTTTTTAGATACAATGCTCCATTTAAGAAGAACATACAGAACTGGGTGTATAAATTGTCCACTTCCTCAGATATAATTGAAGAGTGGCTAGTGGTACAGAACCTTTGGGTTTATCTTGAGGCTGTGTTTGTAGGTGGAGATATTGCCAAACAGCTGCCTCAGGCAAGTATAGCTTTTGTACTTACTAATAAGAGGGTTTGGCATGTATCTGCATGTTTCTGTGAAAGCCTTCCCAAATTCAGATAGTCAAGTCTTGATAAGCTAAGAGTTGGCAAACTGGCCCACACACATGTTTACAATAAAGCTTTATTGAAACATAGCCACAGCCACTCATTTGCATGTCAATGATGGCTGCTTCAACATTGCAACAGCAGAGCAGTTTTAACAGTGACAGGGGTTGGGGGGGTGAGGGGCGGAGGGGGGGCATTAACAGTGACCTGAAAGGTATTGGCCTCTGATTCACATAGAATCCAAAATAAACTCATAATTTCAAGCAGTGAAATATCTTGAGGCTGAGTACAGGAGATACTTTTGTTGTGGCAAAACTGAGCCCTGGAAATAAACAATACCCAAGGAAGGCAGGAGGCAGGGAACAGCTTTATTTTATACGGGTGGTCCTGGCTGGAATAACTTGGAGCCAAAGCCAGCCGCCGTGTGTCAGTGAGCCAGTATCTCTATATGAGGCAGGAGCAGGGTTTACACAGGTGAGTTCCTCTGAGTGAGCAGGGTGCGGCCACTGGCTACAGGGCTAACTTAATGCCCGTCAGTTATAATCAGGCATCTTTTATGTTCGATTATGTTCTCGCGGTTACTGGGGCCAAGAAAGCAACCAAGAGCCATGAGGCAGTTCCAGAGCTAGGCAGCTTCAAAGAGAACAAAATTTTAAACAGAGCAGTTTCTCCTTGTACAGTTTTCCCCTTTCTCTTTCAACTACAGTACTGTTTGTTTACAATAGTTCATCTCTTCCAAGAGTTAACATTATATACTATTTGAGCATAATATTACAATTAATCCTTATCCTGGAATCCAAATGAACTACTAGTAAGTTCATTCAGATATTCTAAGGCAAAGAGACAGCCTTAGAAGACTATAACTAAACTTTAAAAACAATTCTAGGGCTGGTGAGATAGCTCAGTGGACTAAGTGCCTGCTTAGATAAGTGCAAAGTTTGGGGTTCGATCTCTCACACACTGGGCCGGCCCCACCCTCAGGCCTGGCCCCCAAGACCCAGCATGGTGGCACATGCCTGTAACCCCAGCACTGGGGAGGCTGAAAACGGGAGGATCATTATGAGTCCGAGCTATGTAGTGAGACTCTGTACCAAATACATAAAAGATAAATAAATAAAAACAATTTTATTTGGGTTTTTATAATGAATGTCAGTAGCCAACTGATAATTTCAGACTCTGAAGGTAACTTTCCTCTTAGCAAATTAAGCCTGAAATAATTAAGCCAGAAATTCCTAAATTTCTCTGTCTGGAGGCATCTCTATGGATCATAAATCAAGGATAAAAGGTACTGAAAATGGTTGGTTTGTCTTTTTAATATATTTTTAGGACATAAGAACTATTGTTTTTAAACTAGAAAAGAAAATGTTTTAAAGAAGCAAGATTATGCCAGTTTCTCAAGGCGTTTTTCTTTTGCCAATTAAATGCAAAGCTTTCTATCATTCATAGCAAATAGAAAATTTTCATTTGCAAAAAATGTAAATGAGCTTTGTTTTGTTTTTTTTTTCTCCCTGGGGTGTTATTGAGCTGTAATTATTCCGAGGACCCTGAGATCAAATTATTTTCATGCTTCTTCAGTTTGCTCATCAAACCGAAGCACCCAGGGTGCTGCAGGACTAGATTTGAACTTTAAGTTGAGAGCTCTGCAAATTAGTCATGTGGCACTTCAAAAATGTATTAAATGCAAGGAAACAAACAAGTGATAAACCCCGCTGTGATGAAGCGGTATTTTAATAAGCAGCTTTATAAAGTGTGGGGTTTTGTTCTTAAGAACTATTGTTCAGATGGAGAAATTTGTTTAAATGATGTTAGCCTGAGATTAATAGAGATTGGGTTGAAGAACTATAAGAAATTCCAAAGTGAGGATTTGGCTGTTTTCAGTGATCCAAATGCTAATCTCTGCTGATTGTGGGTTTGTTTTGTAGGAAGCCAAACGTTTCCAGAATATTGACAAGGCCTGGGTAAAGATAATGCAGCGAGCGCATGAAAACCCCAACGTGATTAGCTGCTGCGTGGGGGACGAAACCATGGGGCAGCTTTTGCCTCATTTGCATGAACAGTTGGAAGTCTGTCAGAAGTCACTCACAGGGTGAGCGCTGCCTCCTTGTGTACGGTGGCCACACATCCCACACAGACGGCTCTGCTGGTTGCATTTCTGGTTTTCTAGTGATGGATGAAGTGGGAACAGGAATTTTATTGACTCATTATTTTGCTCTTTTCTATTGGTTATACAGATAAACGGGTTTTATGCTGGCAGATTCACATGCTTTGATCGTTAGCACCCCCTGTTCTGACTTAATTTTGATTGAATTCTCTGTTTTGTCCTTACAACATTCTTGTGTCATCCTGAGTATGAACCATGAGGTCCCCAATGCTCTTAGAGATGTTCCAGGGTAAACTGAACTGCATATGTGGCAGGGTAATAATAAACTTCTTTCTGGAGGGATAATCCCTTTAGTTGTTTCCTAAGTTTGCAGATCAAAAATTGGAGAAAAAGAAAGGCTGCAAGGTCAGCCAACATTTTGGACCTAGCCTCTCAAGGTCAGTGAAGACTCAGGACATAGGAGAACCTAACATCATGTAACTCAGTTGTGCCCCAAATTTTCTGATCAAGAAGATTATGCGGCCACAGAGGAATGTGATTGATGATGTATAGTGTGCCTAAGGAGAGTCACATGGAGAGAAAACTTTCTCTCAGGCTTCCACGGAGAGCAAATTGGTCAAGCAATGGCTGTGACTCATCCACATGGCTGACACTGACAAGGGATCTACAAAGTGCGGCTCAGGGTGACAGGATAAACCCTGAGGGGACCTGACTGACCTTATCTGATACAAACATTACTTTTCTTGTTATATAGGTCTTGCTTTAAGTCGGTCTTAACCATCCAGTAGAAAAGTATAAAAATGGAGGTATATAAAGTAAAGTCATATTCATATGCTGAGCTATGAATGGCTCAAGTCAACAACTTTTGTGGATAACCCGCTTCTATTGTGGACTGCTGATCTGTGTTGAATTGTTTTATTAAAAAAAAGAAAGAAAGAAATGTCCCAGGGGAGGGGTGCAGGGGTCATGGTGAGAAAGGTGACGGAGGGTGGGTGCCCTTGCTGTGAATTGCCCACTTTCCCATTGCCCTTTTGCTTTCCTAAGTGGCATCCATGGTGTCACCTAGCCTTGGGGTCTTGGGAGACATTGCAGAGCTAAACGGGACATGTCTCTAGGTGTTTGCTGTTGTCTTATTGAAGATAATAGTGATTTTTGTCTCCACTAAAGAATTGGTAATTCAGAAAAAAAATCATTTGATAACATGTGGTTGGCCTTCTTTGAAGGTATTTGGAGAAGAAGCGGCTGCTCTTTCCAAGATTCTTCTTTGTATCGGATCCAGTTCTCCTGGAAATCCTTGGACAAGCCAGTGATTCCCATACCATCCAGGTATAACCTGAGTGTCTGAGATCACCATCACTTGTCCACAGTGTGGACACATAATCCAGAGTAAAAACCAGTTAAGTAAAAGTAAAGCCCATCTGGGTATGCTGGCCAGGGCCTTTCCTCCCAGCACCCTGAGAGGTTGAGGCAGGAAGATCACAAGTTTGAGATTAGGCTGGGGTAACTTGGTGATTTAGTGAGACCCTGTCCCAAAATTTTAAAAAATTGAAGAAAAGGCTGGGGCTGTAGCTCAACATAAAGACCCTGAGTTCAGTCCTCAGGGTTGCTGTAAGTCAGCCAGCCGATCAATCAATAAATCTTGAACCATCAAGCAAACCAGAAAACTATTACAAGTCATATTGGTTATTTCCCATGGATTCAGAGCCTGGCACATTGCAGTGGTGTTGATGAACAGTGGTAGCCCATGGTGCCGCTTACCAGCTGTGTGGCCTTGACAAGCTTCTTGATTTCTCCAGACCTTGGCTTCCTTATTTGTAAAAGCAGGGCGTTAACGGTGGCTGCACTGGAGGGGCGTCACGCAGCTCCACTGTGGTAACTTAGCGCTTGTGCTGGCGGGATGGGATTCTTCATCATCACAACCTCACTTCAGACTGTTTTACCAGTCTTAGACCAGAGGGTCAGCGGTTTGGATTTGTCCTTTTTTTCCTTCCAAGATAATCCCTTTAGTTATTTCCAAGAGCAGTACTGCAGGAGGAAGAAGAAAAGAACTCTATCACACTTGAGCATGGAGGCATTGGGAGAGTCAATTTCTGGCTTTTTCTGGTTTTGGGATGTCGGAATAAATAGCTGCTGTTTTCTACCTTGTTGGTTTCTAGGGGGTTGTGGAGGTAAAGAAAGAGAGGGTGGGTGTAGAAGGCAGACAGACAGCCAAGAGAGAAGGCAGGACTGACTGTGCCAGGAGGGGAGAGCATTCTCCATCTGGACCGAGGAAGGGGATAGCTGGCAGCCCAGTCATCATAGGATAAAGGGACCTTTTCAGGAGGGGGAGAAAACTTGCCGGAGGTTCTCTGCACCCCCCACCCACCCCACCTGTCCCTCTGGGCATTGGACCCAGGGCCTCAGTACTGAGCCTCATCCCCAGCCCTTTTATCTTTTATTTTGAGCCAGGGTGTTTTTTGCTAAATTCTTCAGACTAGGCTTGAATTTGAGTTCTCCTGCCCCAGCCTCCCAGAGTGCTGGGATTACCGGTGCGCACCACTACACCCATTTGTAAGATTTTTACGAACATCTCTAGATAAGTCAAGGATCAGAGCAGAGTCTCATTGTTCTATTTTTAGAGACAAGGAAATAAATTATTTTTTTTTGCCCCAAAACTAAAGATTACTAAGGGTTTCAGAAGCACCCCAATGCTTGGAGGTTAGCCTCTTGCATCATGTTTTGGTTTTGTCTCATTTCTCCGACAGCCACATCTCCCTGCAGTATCTGACAACATAAACGAGGTCACGTTTCATGCAAAAGACTACGATCGGATAATGGCTGTTATATCGAGAGAAGGAGAAAAAATTATGGTAACTTGCTTTGTTTTAAATTTTGTTATTAGAGTTTCTTTAAAAATTGAAGTTGATTTCCAAAGTGCTTCTAGTTTCTGTTCCCACCAACAACGTAGGTTGAGGACAGTACAATTCTCTCTCGCTCGCTCGCTCGCTCTCGCTCTCGCTCTCGCTCTCGCTCTCGCTCTCGTTTTTTTGTGAAACCAGGGATTGAATTGAGGCCCCTGCGCTTGACAGGGAAGCGCTTATTCCACTGAGCCATCTCCCCTGCCCCTAGAGTACAATTCTCTTATGAAAAATGAAAGAGGAGGAAGAAAGGAACACTGGACTCTGATTCTACAGCTCTGGCTTTATAGAAATTAGTCTGAATATGCTGAGCTTTTCTGGGCGTAACTTTATTACCTCTAAAATGAGAGTTTAGACTAGATGATACCTACTGTTGCTTCTGGTTAACATGATTGGTGAGTAGGTGAGTTTAACTATTTAATCTTGTATAAAACATGCGACAATTTGCTCACCCTTGAAGTATTATGATTTATCAAGTCAAGTATGTGAGATGTGCAGCAACGCCGAGTTATTGTCAATGTGCAGCGCACCTGCATGTATGTTTCAGCTGGACAGCCCGGTCATGGCCAAAGGCCCCGTCGAGATCTGGCTTCTGGACTTGCTGAAAGTCCAGATGTCGTCGCTGCACAACATCATCAGGTCTGCGTTCTATCAGATCAGCGACTCGGGGTTCCAGCTCCTGCCTTTCCTCAATCATTTCCCGGCGCAGGTAGGTTCCCACGTTTACTGAGGGTCAAAAGAGAGGGAAGTTGGGCTGGAGCACCGGGCTCGGGGGTGACGGGCCTGGCGGCTGTTGAGCTGGCACTCGGGCAGGCCTTGGTGCCTCCTCCAGGTCCCAGCCACCTGCTCATCAGCCTGCCCTCTGGCCAAGGATGTGCTGCTGGGCTGCCGTCCTGAAGGATGTTCATGGAGGGCCGGCGAGATAGTTCAGTGGTCTAAAGTGCCTGCTCAGGCAAGCTCAGGCAGGCTCAGGAGACCATAGCTTGATTCCCGGAACCTCAGGCCACCCCAGCCCTGCTCTCAGGGTGAGCTGAGCCTGCCAAAAAAGATTTAAAAAAAGATCAGTGGAGGCTAAACCACTCATGCAAAGTACAGTATGCATTTGTATATCAATACATAGATGAATATAATAGAGGTATAGTGTGGAGTAGGACATATATAAAAGAAGGAGCATAGCTTTTTGCAAAGTGAAATCCTGCTTGCCTTTTTGTGGATTTTTCCCCTCAAGGGAGTAAAGCTGGCATAAAGTGACAGGGGAGGCTTTTTTACACTACTAAAAGAGATCTAGAAGAGGCCAGGCTGAGGTGAAGTCCCCGTGCTCAGGGTCCCTGTCCTGTCCAGCTCTTAGGATTATTCAACCCTGACACAGAAATTAAAGTGCCAGCTGTTTCACTAAATTTTCACCCTAAATGAGTGTAATGAAGGCAATTCATAATCTGATCAGAAATACTGTGGCATAAGACAAGAACTGCCCAATAATAATGGGGGCAATTTTACCCAAACTGTGTTTCTTTTGTTGGTCCCCCGCCCAACCCCGAACTCCAGATCCTGAACTGGTGCACATGTGCCAGGAGAAGCTGAAATGAGAAGGAAGTGCTTGCTCAGAGCCCGCCAGGACAGACATGGAGAATACCTTCATTAGACAGGATACCTTAATATTCTAGTTTTTAATATTGTGTAATATCCTTGACAAACTTTAATATTCTTACTACTTTTGTGATAAAGCTTTATAAAACACTCTACTTGGCTGGCAGAGAAAAGAGCCCCTGAGGTTAAATCAACATATTTTCTCTCTCCCAGGAAAACTGAAAGTCTAATGTTCAACCCTATTACTGAAGTCTATACTCAGAATACTACATTCCAAGGTCTAATTTAGAATATGGATTTAGCAGTGCTACAATGGAACAGGCAATAGCAAGAAAGCTGGCCAGTTTTCAAGAGGTTCTTTTTTAGTGTGTCTTTTAAAGTACTTTTTCTGACTAACTTAAATTTTGCTGCTATGAGAATAATTTTAAAATTTTTATTTAAAATTATTTAAGATTCCATATATGCCTTCTTCTAAAACATATTTTAAGGATTATGAATACAATGGATCCTTGTACAAACATTTGGAAAATATGAATGGAAATAAAAATTTCCCATATTTTTATCACCTGGAAATAACTGTTAATCTTTTAGTATATTCCCTTCTAGAAATTGAATATGCTTATTATAAGCAGTAAATAATATTGGTATGAATGAATGTTCTTTTTTATTTTAGTGAAACATCCTTTATTTTTAGCCATTAATTCTTTTAAATTCTTAGCATGAATATGAAAGCATAATTTAAAATGTTGGTAGGGGAGATAGTTTGGCGGTTTGAGCGCTTGCCGGGCAAGCGCCAGGATCCGAGTGCAATCCACCCTACGCCATGCCGGCCCTGGACCCCTGTGCGTGCCGTGCCGGCCGCCAAAACCAGGCGTGGTGGCCCAGAGACCGGAGGAGCGCTGTGAGTCCGAGCTGTGTGGTAAGGCCCCGTGCCAAAGAAATAAATAAATAACAATCAAAATTTTCTTAGTGACTCAGCAAAATTATTTTTAAATTTCTGAAGTCTTTTATTGATTTATTTATTTGGTCTAGGGTCCTGCCACACAGCAGCTCAAACTCGTACTGATCCTCCTGTTATTTTAGAGCTTTACTCTTGCTTGGTGTGCAGAGGTCTCTCACGGCCCACTGGTCCTCCTGTGCCACTAGGGCTTCGCAGCTTTTCCCTGCCGCATCTTGTCTTGGGCCGCCTTAGGCTGCTGTCAGAGCCGGGATGGCTTGTTCTGGGAGGTGGCTGCTGACATCGCTGCTTTCTTTCGGTCCTGCTGCTTGTCTCTGCGGGTCCAGTGATTTGCACAGCTCTAGCAGTAAAAATATCAAAGTTCTTGATGGGGCAAGGATAAGGCGCAGTTTCATTTTGTTTTCCTTACTCTGGAACCCAGCAGGACCCACATTCTGCTCATGCTGCCTTCAGGTCTCTGTGAAGGATAGAATTAATTCCTTTCTAGGCCAAGGGATCTGGGTCTGTTGCTGGATTCTGAGGATGAACAAAGGTACCAAGATTCTGAGGCCAAGCATCCGTCCTTCTCACTTCCTGTCCTTCTCTTCTGTAGATAGACAAGAAGCTGACATAAAGATGGGAATGTTAGTGTGAGAGATCAAGAAAAGATATAGGCAATGTATTATTCTTAGAAGTTTGGAAAATATTACTCAAGAGGAAGTATATGATAAGGATGTCATTAATTCCATTTCCTTTTCTTGGTAAGAAAAATCATTGCTTGGAGGGATCTGGTGGCCTAAGGCCCCTTAATAGAAACATTTCTTAGGCATGCCCCAGAGTCCGTGTGCTGGGAATGTAATTTCCAGTGCAGTGGTGGCAGAAGGGGGAGCTGAATCAGAAGTGAGCAGATTCTGGGGCTGAGGCCTCAGAATGGATTAAGGTCATCCAGGAGGAGCCTAGTTATCATGAAATCAGTTATTAGAGTGAGTTCAGCCCTTCAGAGTACTAGCTGGTGCACACTCACTAGCTCGACCTCCAGCTACGAGGGGGTGTGCAAAGGGTCACTCACTGGGTCCTGTGTCCTGGACCTTGGATTTTCCAGCTTTCAGATCTGAAAAACATGTTTCTTTTCTTGATCAGTGACCCATTCTGTACTGTTCTATTACAGCAACATAAGTTATTGAACTAGTGGGCATTATTTTAAGTATCCATCTACTTCATTTCGCTAAAAATAAGATTTAACAGCCTTGAAAACTAGAACTCAAAAATGTCAACACACCCATTCTCAACTTACCTGCCATTATAGAGTGACCACTAGGCAAGAACACAGCGAGGCATAACCTTCTGCATGACTCTGGCCATCACCATGGTAATGACCAGCTAGGGCTGATTTTCTGGCTAGGTCTTATTTTCAGGGAAACGTGGTATGTACCTTGATATAGCTAAGTATCAATAATAGAATGTCAGATGTTTTAAGCACATGCTTCTTTTTTCAGTTAAAAATGAGCTGAGTCCTGTTTTCTTGCATGTGTGACCTCAAAATTCTATTGCAGATGTATTTGGAAAATGTAAATATTTGTCTGCTGGGTTTGTAGGTTGGGCTTCTGGGAATTCAAATGCTGTGGACCCATGATTCAGAAGAGGCTTTACACAATGCAAAAGATGACAGGAAAATCATGCAAGTGACCAATCAGAAGTTTCTGGATATCCTGAACACCCTCATTAGCCAGACCACGCACGACCTAACCAAGTTTGACAGAGTGAAATTTGAAACCCTGATTACCATCCACGTGCATCAGAGAGATATTTTCGATGACTTGGTAAAGCATTCCTTTTCCTATATTAAAATAATTTCGAGTACTAATTAATAAGGAACAACTAAGGATCGCACATCTTCCTAACCTAAAATTCCCATCTACTTTGTCTTCACAACTGTCTCCTGTCTGATGCCTCCAAGCCTGTATCATGTGATTCATAACCAGAACTTGGTAGTGTAAGTACTGATAGGCTCTGCACTGACCAGTTGTTCCATTAAACATTAACCACGGGCATGACAGCCGTGAGTCGGGGTAGATCATGAGCTGCGACATGCAGCTGTGCACGCAGGAGTCCAGCATTAGCGAAGCTGAACTTCCAGCTGCACTGCCTGTACGGCTGTTTGTTAGCTGATAGCATCCAGCAGGGCTGGTCTGGAGCAAGGTTCTCAAGTAAGGTGGGAGTAAGAAGAGCGACATTCGAATTCCTCTTGGGAATGGCACGTTCCTCAGTGGCTTTAGCGCCATCTAGGAGCCTGTTAGGAAAGCAGAATCCCCCCTCCCAGACCTCCTGAATCATAGTCTGCATTTTAACAGGATCTCAGGGTGTTTTCCTATGTACATCTTAAGAAACACTTTCATAGAATTTTCTCTTTATGAAACTGATGGTCAGAACCACATGTAGACCTTCTGCCAGGGCCATCTGCAGGCCGCTGTCCTCGTGGTGCAGCTGTCTTGCTCTCACCTCTCTAGAAGTCCATCTCAAGAGATCCTCGTGCAGGCTGCATTATTGTGCCTGCTGTGAGCCTGCTGTTGAAGATGTTAGCCACGCTTTCCTCACTGACTTTTTAAACTTGAAATTCTGTGGAAGAAATTTCTTTTAAAACTAAGTGCTGAGCAAAGCTTTACTGTCCAAGCAGAATGAATTAAAAAACAAAAACAAAACAAAACAAAAAAACTTGGCCACAATGAAAACAATGAAATTCTTTTATTCTTTTAAAATAACCACTGACTTCATCATGTTTCATCTCAAAATAGGACGTTGTGGCCAGTGTATGCTCCCTTTATTTTTCCATATATAATGCTTACATTGTAATCCAGGTATACTCAGAACCTAGGAGCTATATTCTCCTTGTCCGTCCCCTCCTTACCATTTCAATGGTCAGCAGAAGTAGTCACTTACCTACAGCTATCTCCAGGCCTGTGAGATCTGTGTTGGAAGAGGAAATCCCTGGGGATGGAGCCCCACCGTGTTACCTGAAAATAGCTCTTTTAAAATTATGAGCCAAAACTCCTCTTTGAGTGGGAAGCCAGATTCCTTTAAGTGGAGGAGGAAGCATGATCACCAACAGTGCCACAGAAAGTAAGACTATAAATAGCGAGGTTGGGAAAGTCCTGGTCCTGGTCTGAGGGAGGGCTGAATGCTGCAAAGTGACTTACTCTTGCCAGAAGTGCAGGCTTTAGTGTCTGCTCAGTGACCTGAAAGTGGACCTGCTGAGCTTTTTTTTTAAAAGCAGGACCGAGGTTTGTAGGAGACCGGATAAGGAGGAGGAGGATCTAGGCCTAATTGACCTTCTCTGTAAGCACAAAGGAGAAAATCACGAGCTGCTCTCCTTTGGCAGCGTGCAAGCTGTGGACATGCTGCAGGTTCCCCGAACAGGCAGCAAGCTGAGCTCTGTAGATCACAGGAGGCCGCTGAGTCTTCTGCTACCTGTTGTTTGCTCCCATGTCTAAGTAAGTAGTGAGCCAAACATTCAGGGCTCTTTGTCCAGTAGAGGCAAGAAACCCTGGCCCCTCTTTCAAAGTTACCCCTATGTCCTGTCTTTAATCTCCCATTGCCCCCTCTGCTTAGGCATCCCTAACAGCCTGGCTTCCCACAGAGGCTTTTTTCCAGGTTTACCAGAGGGCAGTCGTGAGGTACCTCAGAACACAGTTCTGACAGGATGGAGCTCCTAAAAGCGCTGACCTGGTTTTCATCTCTTCTCGTGGACCAGGTGCTAGAGCTCTCATCCATAGTGGTGAGGGCCTGGAGCATCTTGGCCCAGCCATAGGCATGGTACATGCTGGCGACCAGCAGGTTGGGTGGCCCAGCCATAGGCATGGTACATGCTGGCGACCAGCAGGTTGGGTGGCCCAGCCATAGGCATGGTACATGCTGGCGACCAGCAGGTTGGGTGGCCCAGCCATAGGCATGGTACATGCTGGCGACCAGCAGGTTGGGTGGCCCAGCCATAGG
>PVKA01013806.1:31973-54280 GCA_004027165.1 Ctenomys sociabilis | reverse complement strand
CCCCTGTCTTCTGCTTCTGGTTGATTTTTGATTGTTCTTTATTAATATAGTGCTTTGCCAACACTGGATTATGAGATAAACAGATATTTTCTGATTAATAATTTTAAATGGCTATGATTGACTTAAATTATAAACACTCATGTTCTCACAGAAGTCTTTAAGAAGGACATGAATAAGGTTTTAGGTCAGAACAATGTTTCATTTATCAGATAGAGATGGTGTGCTGGGGAGCCAGCACAGAAAGCAGAGAAATAGAAGCCATTTCTGAGAGCCTGACACCCACAACCAGAATGCGAGTCAGTTCCTTCAAGTTAGCATTATGTCTGTGTTCCATAATAGACAGAAAGATCAGGAAAAACGCTTTACAGAATGGTGGTCTTCATAGAATAGTTGCTCTGTGTATTGGTGATTTTATTTTAATATAAAGAAATTTATGTCTTGTTGCTATAATTGCTTTGCTGTAGGTTCAGACTTAATGTAGTTTACAACTACTAGTTAGGTAGGGGTTATGTTGCATAGGAAATGAGATGAGAATACAATAGCTGTCTGAGGATACGGAGCTCATTCAAATTGACCCACATTTCATAAATGCCTCACTGAGGAAGGACTACTCTGATGTGACTCTACGTTGTATCATGGGGTCCACTTTATGCTCGCATAGTCTCATTTCATGGAAAATAGTATACACCTTTTCTAGATTAAACTTTTTATTATATTTATTTATTATGGAGTTAAAAGATCCCTTCTTGAGGTCTAAGGATATCAGAATATTCATTTGAATGCACAGAAAAGATTTTTACCAAATGTTTTTTGAGTTACATGATAATTTAACTGTAAATATAAAAGTGAAAATAAATTTTTAAAAATAAAATTGGGGTGAGAAAAAGCCTTTTAAACATGATGTTAAAATTAGAAACCACAAAAGAGAAATTTTGACACAAGCATTTTTGCAAATAAGAGACTGAGTGCCAAGTTTAAAAATATAAATTATAGGTCAGGGATGTTTCAGGCTGGAGGATCACAAAGTTTGAGGCCAGCCTGGGCTATTTAATAATATCTGGCACATACAGCAGCTACTACATATTAGTCATTGTAATGAGCATATGATGTGTTATTCACAACCTCTTGTGTATGCACTATTCTTGGACTCATTTTACAAATGGGGATGCCAGATAGGAGAAATTAAAATTACTTCTATGCACACAGCTTGTAAATGTTAGGAATGGGAGAGAGATAATTCTCACAAATAAAAAAGGAACACCAAGTGTCCAACTAGCAAAATGTAGGTGACCTGAGTAGACTGTCCCTTCCTACATTCCTGTGTTGTTAACTGCTATTCTGGGTTGTAAGGTGGGATTGCTTGGAGGTGATTAGCCATGAGTATTTCCCTTCAGCAGTGCAGCATTGTTATTAAAGGGGGAGTAATGTCATGGAGAGGGTCATATTGAGCAACCACAGAAGTACATTTGCTTCAAGTTTGGCTGGTTCTTCACTGGGAGCCATGGAAGCTGGAAACTGGTCAGATGTGTGAAAGCAGGACTCACCTTAGTGCCTAAAGCAGTCAAGCTACCTCAGGCCTAAGATAAGTATCTCACTGGTTAATGTCAGCTATTAGTCACTAGGCAACCTTGTGTCCCATGTTACTAACTTTTCAAAGGTGTAAAGTGCCTGTACTGTTGTTCTAAGGGTTATCTCACCAACCAGGCAGATGGGCCACCACCTGACCCAGCTCTTGTCTCCTAGTTTCTTCCCCATTCCTGCTGCTGTTTCTCACTAGGTACAACAGATCACACTGAGAGGCCAACAGATCCTGGAAGTATTCTGTCTCTCCCTCCTTCCATTCTTCCCTCCCTCCCTTTCTCACATGTGACAATTTTCACCAGGAAACAATCTTTACTAGTGCCATGCCATGTCCTGTGTGTGTGTGTGCATGTGTGTGTGTGTGTGTGTGTGTATGTGTGTGTGTGTATGAGTGAGAGAGAGAAAGAGGCAGACAGACAAAGAGACAGAGCACTGGAGATTGAATCCAGGCCATTTCTCTTGCTAGGCAAGAGCTCTACCACTCAGTTACCCATAGTTTGTTTCATTTTTATGTTGAGGCAGGATCTTATGAAGACTAGCCTTGTACTTGTGATCCTCATTCCTTAGCCTCCTGAGCGTTTGGGATTACCGGCACGTGCCATGGGCTTGTTAGTATCATGCTCTTGAACTTTCTAGCTTCTAGAATCATAAAGCAAATAAGCATCTATTTTTTATGAATTATTCAGCCTGTGGTATTCTGTTGATGCATCACAAAGTGGGGAAACACAGGAAACAGAAAATTGTCTTTAAGGAGACATTAATGGAAGTGAATGAAAGAATACAAAACTTCCATCTCTGAAGAAAATTGATTTTCTATTCATGAAATACCTTGATTGGAATGATCTCAATGAAATGTTTATGTACTTGGTCAAAATTGCCCTACATTTAAACTGACAGAAATTTAATGTTTGTGGAGAGACTGTGGCATTTGGAATTCTGAGAAAAATGGGCCCCAGAAATGAGAAGAAATCAAAGCAAAGAGTTAGCTAATACTAATGGCTAAAAGAGCTTCCTGTTGGAGTCAGCAAGAAATTTGGGAAAAAAAAAGTCTAATAAGTAGGTTTTGTGACCTATCATATGTTAAAAGTTTGTGTCATCTCCAGATTCATTTAAAATTTTAGTACATAAAACAGGTTTACCTTAACGCTACATTGACAAAGAGTGGGGCCCAGTATCTGAGTAAGTGGTGTTGAATGACGGCAGCCTCAGGGATGCACCTGTGAGCACAGCTGGCCTCACATGTGTGGGATACTCGGGAGCTGCAGGATAAGTGCCCTGTGCAGGTAATGTGGGGAGGGGGCTTCGTAGTCAGAAAGAGGGTATTCAAAAGTGCAGACCTGGGGACTATCCAGTTGCATATATATTGGAGTCACAGGGACACTGTCCTTGTAGAGCTACCATAGTTCTTAGAAAAATACAGCTGACAGTAGAAATAGGAATAGGTGCCTTATTTCACATCACTGATCATCTGAGAAACACAAGATTTGAAAGGTGGAAATCCTGCTAATTAAACTGGAGATTTAAAAAAATATCTTGAAAATAAACTTCAAAGCTCTATAGATTAAAACTATTGCATCACAGTAGTGGGTCAAAAATGGTCTGAGGGGGCTGGGGAGATAGTTTGGCAGTCTAAGTGCCTGCCTGGCAAGAAAAAGGACTCAGGGTTTGATCCTTGGTACTGCATGCCATTTCTGTCATCAAAACTGGGTGTGGTGGCACATGCCTGTAATTCCAGTACTGGGGTGGCCAAGACAGGATTATCACTATGAATCTGAACTGTGTGGTGAGATCCTGTACCAAATAAATAAATAAAAGATTTAAAAACATGATCTGAGAGCATCTGGCTATTTCTACTTTGGGTGGAGCTAAGCCGTTTGTTGGCCTGGCTGAGAACACCTTCCTTTTGCCCCTTGTGACACATAATATGGTTGGATGAATTTGTCCCCCCTAAAACTTATAGGATGGAACCTGACCCTCAGTGCAACAGCCTGAAGAGGTGGCATCCTTGTGGATAAAGTTAGTGCCCTTATGAAAGAGGCTAAAGGTAGTGTGTTCACCCTGCCTGCTCTGGAAAATCCAGCTAGGAAGAACCATCTAATATGGTCCAATAGAATAGGATCTTATTAGACATTAAATCTGTAGGACCCTTTACCTTGACTTCTTAGCCTCCAGAACAGTAAGTTATGCACTTCTGTGTTCACAAACTAATTAGTTTAAGGCATTTTGTTACAGGATTCCAAAAAGACTGAGGTGTCACCCAAATATATAATGTTTTCTCTGTGGCATGGAAATTACAAAATTAGTGTCTACTGTAGCACAATCATTCTAAAGTAAGAGCAACAATTAAATACACATATTGATTTGACCTTGCAATTCTAATCCTAGAAATCCAGAGAAATTTACTGAAAAATGCACACAGGTGTATGTTTAAGTTGTTTACAACAGCATTGATTATAAAAACACTAAAAAAGTGGAAGCTGTGTTTACTCATTTTCTAGTAATAGACTTTTATGTGGAGCTCTTTGATATAATAGAATATATCCCTCAAAAATCAATAAAGGCAATCCTTTTTGTCCCAAGATGCTATGACGTACATACCGAATAGGAGCAATGTCACCAAAGAAAGTTGCTTAATAGTATTTACACCATGAATTTTTTGAAATGAAAATGGGGGGCTGCTTATTTAATACATTGGTGGCTAATTAAAGACTGATGAGGAAAAGGTATTTTATCATACCAAAAAATAAACACCAAAGACATTCCAAGCAAATGAAACAATTCCTTTTATATTGGTACCTGTGCTAGATTTTTTTTTCTAAATCTATCACAGGCTATATTGCCACACAATAAGTAGGAGATAATGAATGATATTACATAGGTCAGCCAGGGATTTGAGTGTAGTATTGTTTTAGAAACAGAAAGGGTGGGGAGAAACTGTCCCCCTTCTTCCAACTTAATTAAAGAAATCTTTAATGTAAGACTTGTTGCTCCAACATGTTCTAAGAATGTTATTCATCTTTCTGTACTTTTTCCCTTTTATGGGATAAAAAAATTAATTTATTAAGACCATTGAACATATTTTTATCATGTTTAGCCTAATGATATGCTACAATTAGAGTAGATAAATTTTGCAAAAATATAACTGTGTTTCCCTTCTTCTTCTGCCTGAATCCCAAACATTAACAATAAAGGAATACAATGTGATAAAAGCAAAGTCATGAACTATTTGGAGCCTGAAAAGACAGTCAGACTTCTGGTGAAACAGCTGAATATGCTTCATCATATATTTCACTATTAGCAAAACACTTCCTGAAGAAATGTGTTGAGCATTATTTTGTGAATAAGCATTTTTCAGAGCTTTAGAGGATATAAAAATAAATATGGGAGGGAAAGATGTGTAGGCTACAGGGAACAGCAGGCACGACAGAGGAGTTGAGAAGTTATACATCACATCTAATAATGCAGAAGCCATAGGTTTCTTTAACTGTAATCATTTTCCATGTGAGAGTCACTCTAATAAATTTCACAGGCTTGGTGTGTATGTTGGAGTAGAAGGTGAAGATTCAAACTTGACGAACTGAGTTGTGGCAGATTCTTTTCCTATCTAGTTGTCCCTTTCAGATTGATTAGTTTCATTTGGATAAATGCTCAGGCACTTCACACTCTGATTTCTTGCTGAGATGATTCTTTCTTCAGGTTTTTACCCCAGAAAGCAGAATCTTTGCTCAAGGGGGAACTGAAATGAGCTCAAGGCTTCGGGAGATGGTTCTGCTTTCATGGTGTCATCGCTTTTCACTTCGCTCTGAGAATTTAGACTTTCTCAGTGTTGATTTTCTTAGTGGTGGAGCATGTTCTGCTGGCTGTGGTTTGATGTGGACATCAGCCACTGAGTCAGAGCTACCACCAGCCTGGGACATTTTGAAAATTGAAATAGGGTTTGTCTTATGTACAGCAGAAAGACACTGCTGTACATGATTCTGTAAGCAAAGGATTACACTGTAGTCCTCCAGTGTCTATGGGAGATTAGTTCCAGGATCTCCTGTGGATTTGAAAATCCACTGATGCTCTTATAAAATGTTTGCATAACCTTTCATGCACTTTAAATCATCTCTAGAGTATTTATAATAACTAATGGAATGTAGATGCTATATCAATAGTGATTATACTGAGTAATTTAGAGAATAATACTAAGGAAGTCAGTCTTCATATTTTCAGATCAGATGCACTTTCCCCACAGAGATTTCTCATCTGCAGTTGGTTTGTTGAATTCATAAATAGTAAACCCAAGACAGTTCATTTCAAAGTGTTTCAGGGGTCTCCTCAACAATGGGCCAAATCTGAAAACCATTTCCAGAGGACTTAGCAAGTACCTTCTTTTAAATAAAACTTCCCCCTTTGCAAGTCAAAGCCATATCTAAAGTTGTCCTAGACTCTTAGACTCTTCCTTACTTTGGAGTGACACATGCCTTTATGGGTCCTTCTATAGTAGAGGCAATGAAGAGCCAGTATTATTATCTATTTTTAGCTCTATCTGGATATTCATGACTGGATTCTAAGATTGCTTCCTGGTAGGCACCAATAACTATGAATTCACAGATGACCTTGTTTCCAGAATAAAACTATAAGGACTGCTCATACTTAACCCAATTTTACTGTATGCCCAAGGACCAGCACCTTCATATGCGCAGCCTCCTGTAGTCTAATATAAGTACTCTTAAGCTAAAGCACTTAATTAATGTGATCAAATCAAAGAGCAAGTAATATTTTGAAAGAGAATTTCTACTCAGTAAATGTTGATTTAGTAAATGCATCTATCGAGTTTTAAAAAGACCAATGAAACCCAGGAAGCTCATCCTATGTACACATCTGTCTCCGTTACTCTTCTCTCATTGCTGCGACAGATACCTGACGCTCAAAATGCAGGAAGGAAAGGTTTACTTAGCTCTCAGTTATTGGAAGTTTCAGCCGATGCTCAGCTAATTCCAAAGCAGACTCACACATGGCAGACAATTTCAATTCATGGTGGTGGCAAAGAGCAAGGGCAAATGGAAGGGTATCAATAACAAAGGATACAGACAGCAAATCTGTCCCCTCCTTATGTGCCCCAGGCTGGGTGTCATACTCACACCCATAATACCAGCAGTACTCAGACCCATAATCCCTGGTAATCACACACTCTAGAAGTCCACCCCATGACCTCATGAGGCTTTGTGGGGACAAATACCCACAAACCATGACAACATCTTTGTGCTTTATGCCTCCATATAAAGTTGTATTGTATTGTATTATTTGGGAATGATGAAAAATTGACTGCTTCAGTTTATTGTCAAGTGATTGAGCATGCTTTTGAACTTACTCTGTTGCATTTGAAATACCTAAAGAACCTTTCCATGAGCTTTTATATTTTTAATGTGATTTGTACTCAAGGTCTTTAGACAGTCATTATCAATGTGAGCGTCTCAGCATTACTGTGAGTATATTATCTTCAATGTGAACATTACTCAAGTGTGATACTGTTAGTGGCTTCTCTGTTGTGTATTTGTGATTGGATTTTAAGCAAGTCTACATGCTTTCTAAACCTCTGTGTACATTATACTGTGCCTCCTGGGAAAAGGTTCACAGCTTTCATAGTGTTTTCTAAAGTTCCATCAACAATAAAAAAGATCAGAACAAAACAAACATAGGAAGATAAACCTGTCACCTAGGACACAAGCAGACCCAACCCTAAAATAATTTTAATTACATAGCTATGTGGAAAATATTTTTCCCCATCTTCCCTTCTCTCCTCATAGGTAAATCACATTTAATTTAGTTTCTTTAAATCTCCAACCAGATTAACTCTCTTTGCTTTTTATATGTCACCAGAGTTTATAAAAAGGAGTCAGAAAAAAAAGAACTCCTTATTTCTTTAGATCTGCTGTACAAATTTAATATCTGTTAGAACCCTCTGGGCTGCAATGAAGTAATATCTAAGTACAAAGATATAATACAGAAAAATGTTGGCTTATATGCAACTGCAGTCACATAAATACAAACTTTATTTTTTCCTGTCTTCAAGAGGAAAATACACACAACCATTTGAGGTGCACTTAATTTGCATAGAGAAATGAGAATTTTAAGTTGTTCCCATGACTTGCTGAAAATAGCATTCAGACTCCTTTCTCCACAACAGCTAGAATGACAAATGAATGAACTCATTTCTACCAACATTATCCCTGCCTTGGGGACTGAAAAAATATTTGCAGAAATAATTTTCATTTAGATATTTTTTATTAAGGAAGGTGCAAGCCATTTGGAAAATCAGAACAATGCATAATTACTTAAAAGTGAAATTTCATCTATTTAATCAGATCTTTCTCCTTCACTAGAGCTAGCTTGTTTCCTTGTTTTCACTCTGAGCCCCTACTATGTACCCAAGGGTACCAGGTACCCCGCCCTATACCCGTGAAACCTATCTTTGTTGTCTAACAACTACCATCATAACTTCTGTTTGCTTTAATTCTCACCTAGCCCACAGCCATGCTGTCCTTCTTGACTTTTGTGCTTTCTTTGGCAATCATTTCCCTAGACTATAATACAATTAAGACTTTTGTAGCCAGAAGGAAGCACGATCCTAACTTCTCCCTGAATACCTAATGGTTCCTCCATGAGGGAAGATGATTCATCCTTGTTTGATGCTTCATACATTTCCCTTTCTAACTCAGATTTCAACCAGCTTCTTTAAGTTTGTCTCTTTCAGGAACATATTTGAAGTCCTCAGGACTGTATATTTTTTTCTGTATTTTTAGCTCCTACTGGAGCTGAAAGAATACCTGTGATTTGTCTTTGGTCTACTCCAGCAAAAATCAATTCTTAACTCCCATAGCAGACATTCCAGTAAGGATTATTCCCTCAGATGCTGTCTAGCACAAAGAGATCAATGACCGAGTATGAGTCTGGGCTTTCTTAAATCCATGATGAGATAACAATCTTTATGATCAGACTATGTGGATAGACAGCAGGGTTTTTCTAAATTCTAACAACTCTTTTGGTTTATCAGAAACCAAACATAAATTAAAAGCAGCAGAAGAAAAATAGACTGAACTTCATAAAATTAAAAATACTTATATTTCAAAGGACACCACTAAGAAAGTAAAACAAAAATAGTAAATCTGTAAGCCATTTATATGATAAGGGAATTGTACCTAGAATATAAAAATCGATTACAGCTCAACAATAAAAACACAACCCAATTTTAAAATGATCAACATTTTTAACAGAATTTCTCCATGGAAGATATACAAATGGCAATAAGCACATGCAAGGAACTCAGCATCATTATGTCAGCAAGCAAATGCAAATCAAAATCACAATGAGATACTACTTTACACATGAAAGGATTGCTAGAAGCAAAAAGAAATATAAGAACAGCTGTTGACAAGGATCCAGAGAATTGGAAGTCTCATATACTGTTGCTTAGAATGTAAAATAGTTCAAGCTACTTGGAAAACAGCCTGGCAATTCCTCAAAAAAAAAAAAATCAGCATAGATTTACCGTATAAACTGAAGGTTCTACACTCAGGTATACACTCAAATAAATGGAAAATATAGGGATACACCAACATGAATACTCATAGTAGTGTTACCTATAAGAGTCAGAAAATAGGAACAGCTTGTATTTCCATTAGTTGATAAGTGGGGACCAAAATGTATTATATCTATACAACAGGATATTATTGAGCAATGGCAAAGAACGAAGCACTGATGGATACAACACCATGGCTGAGTCTTGAAAAATATGTTAAATGGAAGATGCCTGTCTCAATAGGCCACTTATTGTATAATTGTATTTAAATGAATTGACCAACATAGTTCTGTTATAAAAATGGAAGTAGACCTTTGATTATTAAGGATTAGGGAAAGGAAGGAGATAAGAAATTGCTGTTAATGTTTATGGGATTTCTTTTTGAGGTGAAAAAAAGTATTTTGAAATTAATTTATGACTATCATTATACAACTCCATGGGTATATTTAGATTTATTTAGTTGTATACTTCAAGAGACAGAATTGTATGGTGTATAAATTCTCTCACAATGAAGCAGTTATTTAAAAATTCTACTGGGAAGAAAGTGATTTTTTTTAAAAAGAAATCAATCATGGAGGCCTTGGACTATGGAGTTTTACTAAACTAATAAAATAGAACAAATAAAGGAAATGTCAGAGCAACTTTTCCACAATTTGCAGAGAATATTAAATTTTAAACAATAAGCAGGAAGCAATGAAAAAAATGAGAATAGGAAGCAGATGCAGGCTGGGTCTCTTGGGGACCCCAAAGCAATATGCACAAACAAAATGATGGAAATTCTGATTGAAAAAAATCCAGTCAATATGAGAAAAAATTTCTGATTTTCTACTTTTCTGCTGTCCTACCCACAAGGTGGTGCTTCCAGTTCCAATGGCTTCGCTTTCTGATCCTTAAAATGGTTGGCCTTAGAGATTAATGGGCTTACAGTTTTTCCAGTTTCCTGCATTTGCGCTGTGAGCCCAGTTCTAACTTCAAAAATTCCTCAGTTTTCTAAACTATTTCTTTAAGCTTTTGTTCAGTTTTTTGTTTTTCCTTCTTTTTTTTTTTTTGCTGGCACCACAAAGAAGCGAGGTGTGAAACACAGAGTAAGAATGTGAAAAACAAGATTAACGTGCCCCAAATGGGCCTCTCACGTTGCATATAAGTGGTTTATAAATGACCATATTTGCATATTAAACCATTCCAATATAGACATTGTTGATAGGGAACTAAGGAAGAATCTTTGGAAGGACATGAAGAGACAGCAGATTCAGATGCTCTTGGTCTGTCTCTCTTCTCTCAAACTAAATACAGAAGAAAATGCCCCTGAGGACTTGGGATGACAAGAATGGGCTTGCTGATTCCAAGGGCAGGAGGAGTCCAGCACTCACCACGAGACTAATGCAACCAAAATCACCAGCAGAACTCCGCAAAACTGGAGTTTATCTCACTGACTCAGAAGCAGAAACTGTCACAGAATGAGTATCTTAGTGACATTCCTGGTACTCAAAAGATAATAGGTAAATAGGTAGGTAGACATGAAGATGAAATTCTGAGTATTATTGAAACATAAATATGCTGAAATTTTTTAACAAGTCCTTAAAAACAGAAAGTAGAGAATCCAGTTAACATAAGAATTCATAACCCAAAGGCACCAGCAGAGAGGACAGCCATGATGGTGGTGATTTGCATAGTCGATCCTATTAACAAAAGAAAGCTCTGTACTTGAATGAAGTATCACTACTCAGAATACTTGGGTCTGTCGGAGGACACTTAAAGTCCTCCATTGCACATAGGTAAAGCACTGGAGGTAGATGCTGGAGCTGGCACTGGTACTGGGCACTATTAGGATTTCCAAGAGGGAAGCAGCCCCATTTATTGCCAACTTGCATACTGACTCCTTGTTATACTAGTAAGTTCCTGGCAGTTAGTTAGTCTTTCTCATTCTCTCTCTCTCTCTCTCTCTCTCTCTCTCTCTCTCTCTCTCTCTCTCTCTCTGTATTTTACGGAAGGGTCTACAGGATGTTCAGGGTCTCACTATTAGATTGGACTCGTAATGATCCGCCTGTTTACAGCCTCCCAAGAGCTGGGATGACAGGCACGTGCTACCAGGCCCTGTCTCAATTGTCTTCTCAGCTGGTCCCGAGGGTGAGGCCGGCAAGGCAGTCCCAGAGATTGAATCCTTGGTCCTGTGCCTGCTTGCAAGCACTTTAATCCCCTGAGCTATTTGGTCGGCCCTGTGTCATTCTCTTGTAGATCATTGTGTTTGTGCATGTTAAATGGTCTGCTTAGAATATGACTCAATAAAGTATCACTCATTAAATAAGTATATATGCCAGGAATGTGTATGTAACTCTGTGTGATATATAAAAAATACTCAAAGAATCTTTATTATTATTATTATTATTATTATTATTATTATTAATTATTATTATTGTTCCTCATTGAGTTCTCAGGTCAGGGTCACACCAGAAAATCTTTCCTTTATCAAGTCTTATCATTTTTTTAGGGGAGAGGTTACCATATTGATCTTCTTTTCTCTAGTTTGATTGGTAAGAGGAGGAATTAACTTTTGGATATTTGTATGTTCAACATCTTGGTCACATATACACATGTAATAGGCATTAAACAGTTTTGCTGGTTGAGCAAATATGACCATGAAAGTGATGATTTTCCTTATTTATTATACAAGGAATGTACCCTTTCTGCAGATGATTGACTAGTAATTATTGGACCCTAGTGACTGGAAATTGACTCCTGTGTGAGCCACATTACCTTGGACTTGGGGACAAAGCTTTATGTCTGTGAACTGTGTCACTCAGTGAACTGCTCTGAATAAAGATCATAATTTTTGCCAACTTTTCAATGCTTGTCACATTTCTATGATTATGTGTTTTGAGAGGAGTTACTGAAGACCCTTCAGCCGCAGAGCTCCCTTTGTGTCAAGCAGGAAAGAATTGGAAGTTTCCTTCAGTAGCCTCAGTATATGTGATGATTAACTTCATATGTGAACTTGGGCTGGGCTTTGTATCAAGTTATTGGGACTATAGTTATTCTAAATGTTTCAGGAAGGTATTTTAGATGGAATTAGCATTTAAGTCAGAAGACTTTGAGTGAAGCCAATTACCCTCCTTATTGAAAGTAAAACTCAACCAATCAGTTGAAGGTCTCAACTGAAAAAAGACCTGACTGCTAGACAATAGCTCAGTGGTATAAGCACCTGTCTGGCAAGCGCAAGGACAAGAGTATAATCTCTGGTACCACATGCCATGCCAGCCCCTTGCTAAGCCGGCCACGAATACATGGCATGGCGGGGCATGCCTGTAATCCCAGCACTGGGGAGGCTGGAACAGGAGGATCACTATGAGTCTGATCTGCCTAGGGAGACCCTGTACCAAATAAATAGATGATTAAAAAAATTTAAAAAAAGAATAGAAGGCCTGATTTTCCAGAATAAGAAGAATAAGAAGAAATTCTGTCATAGGTTGAACAATAATTTTGGGGTTTCCTACAGATTTTGAAAGTGTCAGTCTCTACAACTGAAGTAGCCGATTTCTTAAAATTGTTACCACCCTTTTCCTCTCTCCTCAACTTCATCTATTGGCTTTGCTTTTCTGGAGAACTTTGACTAACAGACTTGGAAGACACATCTTTGCAACCAATTTAATATCATAGTTTAAACTCAGCTTTAGTTTTTTGCCCCTGGAAAATGAGTAGGAGCTTGCCCTGGCTGAATTACAGATTCTTCTGTGTTAGGTGACATCCTGGCGCATGCAGTGTCCCTTCTCCTAGCCTACTCAGCATCCCAGCTTACTCACTCTGCTCACTGTGGTGTTTGTGCTGCTCATTCTCACAGTACTGGCAGACTGGGAATTGTGGGTTATAGCCACTTCCCCACTTCAGGAGAGTCTCCTTAGGCTTAGGAAAAGATCAAACCTCAAATTTTAAAGTGTCTAGTGAATGCCTATCACTCTTGCACCATCTTAAAGTTGTAAAAATAAAACAAGGATAAAGAAAAGAACATCTGTACTCAGATCACTGAAGTCTATCTCCTCCTTCTTCTAAGTTTTTCTCTAATCAAACTTCTATCTTTATCTCTTCACACAAAAGGATCCCCCTTGCTTTCCCAGGACACCCACTGTAGGCCCAGGGCCACCTTCCCTGCCACTTCAGTGAGTCTTACTTTGAAGACCACCTCTAGCCCCAAACAATGAAATGCTCTGAGTCCAGCCCAATCAATTCTGGGAGAGATCCCAGGCAGAACAACTCATGTAAGTCAACACAAAATCTATGACCACAGGAATCAAAAATATTTTTAAGTCATTATGATGTACTGGGTGGATTTTACTTCTAAACACAGCAGCAGAGAATTAGCTCACATATACTAAAAAAAAGCTAATGAAAAAAAGTTCATGCAACCAAAGCTAAACAAATGAATATATATCATTTTCTCCAGGTCAATTAAAAAAAAAAAAAAAAACAAACTGGTCCTGCTTCACAATAACTGCAGCACCAAAGAACTGTGCTAAGTAACCAGGTAGGTATGTCTTATACCAAACTTCCAAATTAAAACTGCAAGATGAAGAAGATAACCATGGAGAATTTTCTAATGTGTCAAGTGTCTCATATCCCATATAGAGAAAGACTGACAAGAGTTGTCCAAATCAAAAGGTGAGTAGAACAACCCTACACTCTGTGGCCAAATGACTATAAGAGAACATATGCACTGTTTATAACCAACCAATCAATGTACCTAACTGTTAAATATTTCTCCTGTACCTACAGGAGAATGTAAGCTATTATGATGTTTACCAGGAAAAATAGACTAGATCTTCCAGTTGTAGTCCTTGAAATTTTTTACTCTTGGTAATTAAACGAGCTAATTCCCTCTTTCAGTATTTATGTATAGATACATGTTTCTATTTTTATTTTGTTTTATTTTTTTATTTTAGGGAAGGGTCCGCAGGGTGTTCAGGGTCTCACTGCTACATGGGACTTGCAGTGTTTTGCCTCCCAAGAGCTGGGATTACAGGCACATGCCACCACACCCCATCTCAATTGCCATCTTGGCGTGTCCCAGGGGTCGACACTAGCATAACAGAAAATGAACAAATGGAAAGCTGATGACAGAAACTGAATCAATAGAAACACAGAAGAAATCTAAAGTACCAATAGCCAAGAAAAGCAAATCTTTATCATGATAATTCCAAATTGATAAGGAGTTGCTGGTGCTTAGCATCAGAAATGGCTTGAGGGACTAGGAATTTCAATTCTGCTGAGGTTCATGAATTAGTAAATATTTTATTCCTCTCAGGTAGAATTGAATTGGCTTTCTGTCATTTATAATCAAATGAGTCCAAAACTCCCAGGTAAGATATATATTTTCCTTCCTACAAATTTTTTAAAAATTGTTTTATTTAATTAAATGAAAATATTTTAGCCATACATTTAACAGATTTCAATTCCATTATTTTAAATCTATTTCAGAAAGAAATTAAGCATAAGCTTTAATTTTACCTACACATAGGCTTCATTTAACTAGTTTGAGCACTTCTCAGTTGCTTTTGGGTAGTCTGATAATTCAATTTCATCTGGTTTATGAAGAATTAAAAAGAAAAGAATTCTAGATACATCTTGCTCAATGTGAGTTTGAACTAAGAAAAATTCTTAATAAATAATAAATTTAATTCATAAACAAAATATGAAAACCTTTTATTTTACCTAATGGGTGTCTTGCATTTAAAAAATTTTTATTATAAAAATCCTTTAGGCAACAATTTCCTCTAGAGAGCCTCTGATATGATTCAATTTATAAATAACTTTTGAGAAACATCCACATATATCTGGCTAGGCATGGGTCACATAATTCAGGAGTTCAGTCTCCTTTCCTGTTGGTGCTACTTTGCAGGGTCACCTGTAGGCTCCAGAATGGAGCCAAACAAAGGGACAAACTTAGATGTTTTCTGAGTGAGATGAATCTTTTTAGCAACATTAGGAGGCCTTATGGCTACTGTATATAATTTATTCATCCTTGAGTTGGTATAGTTTCTTTCTTGTGGGGTGCAATTTTTTTTACAGTTGAGTATCATTGCACTTTACAGAAAGAGATATTAAACAATCTGATCGTATTGCTTGGTTGATTGAGTTATTTCTCCACAAAGCCATAAATGCAGAGATCTAAAGACCTAGAAAAAAATGAATTTATAGTCTGCATGAAATTATGGAGAATTTTGAATCATTGCTTGGGTTGTATAAATGCTGTGGTCACTATAGTAGGTGTAAAATCACATGCTTTCTTGGGTTGATTGTATTTTTAATATTCTATTTTATTTTGGTTAAGACAGGATCTCACTATGTGTAGTTCAGGCTATCCTTGAACTCACTATGTAGTTTGGTTGGCCTAGAATGTGTGGTGATTTTCCTGCTTCAGCCTTTGGACTTCTGAATTTGTAAATATAATGCCTTGTTGGGAGTGTTTTTAATATTTCAATGTGCTATTTCCACAACTATGAAGAGTACATTAAAACTTTTTGTAAAGGCATAAATAACTGGCAGGTTATAGCTAAAAAACGGTTCCTTTTGTTAGTGAAACAAAAGCAACCCTATAGGATATTGCATAAATTTAAGTAGGGAAATAGCTTAGTTTAATTTATTGCTCTTAAGAGGAACATAAAATACAGGGTTGAAAGATAATGACAAATGGAGAATGTAAGCTTACTATGATGCTTATCAGGAAAAATAGACTAAATCTTCCAGTTGTAGAACTTGAAATTCCTTACTCTTGGTAATCACATGAGCTAATTCCTCCTTTCACTACTTATGTATAGATACACATTTCTATTTTTATTTTATTTTTTTTTGTATTTTAGGGAAGGGTCTGCAGGGTGTTCAGGGTCTCACTGCTGGATTGGAATTGCAGTGATCTGCCTCGAAGAGCTGGAATTACAGGCACATGCCACCGTACAGTCTCAATTGCCATCTCAGGGTGTCCTAGGGGCGGGGTCCATACCAGCACAACAGGCCTGGGGATTGGACCCTCAGCCCCTGGGCCTGCTTGCAGGTGCTTTAATCTGCTGAGCTATTTTCCCAGCCCTAGATACATGTTTCATTGGCTCTATTTCATTGGAGAACTCTAAGACACTTTCTCTCTTTGCTTCTGTTATTCTTTTTCTGCCTGTCTTCCACCCCCTATCGCTGCACTCCTTGCAGGATACCACTGCTAGAAAGAAAACTACTTGTATGTAGGAATTCACACTCTCAAGTTGAAATCCATTAGGCAAAGGGCAAGGAAAACTAAGTTAGGCAAGGATGTTTAGTCTCTTGATACCTAGAAAAATGTATTTTGTTTATTCTGAATTATGTTTAAGTGCAGTAGAGAGCTAAGCCAAACAAGTTGGAGAAGAAAATGGAACCATGTGATAGGACAAGAGCCATGTGCTCATCTGCTGAGCCAGCTATGGAGTTAAATCTATTCAAAAGGCAGAGAATGATCATGCTGTGGATTAGAACCAACCTGAAAAGATATGCTCATGTTTGAACATTCAATACCTAAAAATGTGAAGTTACTTAGATGTCATGCTGCTGAAGATGCACTTAAGATGAAGTCATTCCAATGAAAGGTGAATGCCTGATCCAACATGATACTTGGACTGAAAAAGACAATGAAGAGAGAAAATGGTAAAAGGCTGCACGTCTTGATACAGATATGCCTGAGTTATGCATCTGTATGCCAAGGAATGCTAAAGGACTTGGGAAGCAGTCAGAATTTAAGAAAAGTCAGTGAGGGACTTGTCTTATTTCAGCTTGCAGAGAGATTCTGGTACAGCTCATTCCTTGACTGTGGACTGTTAGCCTTTAGAGCTGTAAGAAAATAAATTTGTTGTAGGCCATCAACTTGTGCTCATTAGTCATAGTAACCCAAGGAAACTAACAAAGGTGGAGAAATCATTTTTCAATGGAATGCAAGGCATAGTTACAGAAGAATGGAGGGGGAAGGATACAAGCACATATTTGGCACTTACTTTGCAACTAATTTTCACTGTTTCTTCAAAAAGAAAAATTATCCTTTCTCCAGGATAATGCAACCAGATAACCTAAAACTCAAGCATTTTATGCTTAGATGAAATTTTTGTCAACCTAGATGTTACTCTTCCCCAGAAAAAAATTCTACTGATCAGTTATGTTTATTTCTTCCCACTGAAATTTACAAAGTGAATTGTGACCTGGAACCAAACACTTCTAACCATAGAGAGCAAGCTGACCCAGTGTGTGGATCCAGCCAAAGGAACCTCTTCCTTTAACGGACTCGCTGCAGAGAGGCCAGAGGTGAGATCCAGCTAGTTAATCCATGAGCTGAACATCTTGCCAGTGGGGCACAAAGGATTCACTTCCATGAGCTGCAGAAGAAAGAAGCCAAGCACAGCATCCACACCCAAACAAGGTCCAGCTAGACGAGCTTGAACTTGGCAGATACAGACGCAGTAAGCTGAGGCACACTGTTAGATCTAGATGTACAAGAGCATCCTCTCTTGATAGACAGAGGGGGCAACAGGTAACTGGAGTGAACTAGTCTGCCTGGAAGACTCCAGGTGCATGAATGGGAGGTGATCAGACAGAACTTAGGGGAACTAATTTAAACACAATTTCCCAATTTAATGTCTGCTTAGCTACACAGACATAATGTTTGCTCTTATGGTTTAAAATAAAAATCCATTAATTACAAAAGTATGCCAATTGCCAAATCTCACTAGCCATTATTAGTGTTGCTAAATGTAGAACTGTAAATAGAAAACTGTAACTGTCTTAACCAAGTGTTTTCTCTTGGTTAATGATATCAGTAGGTACTTAGGTAATACCTGCACCAAAGCTCTATACTAAAGGTCAAAGGACAGTGCTATACAAAATGACAAAGAGAAGGAGTAAAATCCATTCTCAGGCCCCAAACCCACTTAGAACAAATGCAAGAGACACTAACATAGAAGAAATGGAAATCACACAACTGAAATCTCTGAAATAATAGTGTCTGAAGTAAAGAAACAAGTGCAGCAAGGTATAGAGGAAATGAGATCAGAAATAATTTCTGAAGTAAAAAAAGAAAAAAATTATAACTATGATGAAAGAATTACTAAGTGCTTCTAAAGAAGACACTGATAAAGAATACAGGAAAATAGAAAAATGATAAAATCCTTGGAAAAGCAATATAGGCAAGAAATAGAATGCATGAAACAGATTCAAAGAGATATACAGCGAATTAAAAACTCAATTATGAGCTAGCAAAATGTTTTCAATAAAAGTAAAGATAGACTTTCTGATCTTGAAGACATCATTGTAGCTAATCAAAATGTAATAAAATATCTCTTAAAAACAATTAGGATGTAGCTCAGCAGATTAAAGTACCTGCAAGCAGGCATAGAGGTCAGGGGTTCAATTCCTGGTCTTGCTGTGCTGGCTACCATACCCAAGGATAGCTGAGAGGGCAATTGAGACTGGACATGGTGGTGGGCACATGTAATCCCAGCTCTTGGGAGGCTGTAAATGGGTGAATCACTATGATTCCGATCTAGTAGTGAGACCCTGAACACCCTGTAGACTCTTCCCTAAAATACAAACAACACAAAACAAAACAACAGTAACAAAAAAAAAAACTAGGATGCAGGAAAAAAATAATTCAATAATTCTAAGATGATGCAAAAGATGAATGAAATAAGACTAATAGGCAGCAGTGAGAAAGGAGTCAATACAAATGATATAGAAAGCATATGGGCAGAAATAACAGCAGAAAACTTCCCAAATATGGGATACAGTCTGACATTCAAGTAATCAAAGCATATAGAAATCCAAATAACATCAACCCAATTAAAACCACACCCAGACATATAACAACCAAGCTGCAGGAAACTCAGCACAAGAACACTATACTAAAAGCTGTAAAAGAAAAGACACAGGTTACATTTAAAGGAAAAGCCATCAGAGTAATGGAAGATTTCTCTACACAAACCATCAAGTCAAGAAGAGCATGAAGCAAAGCACTTCAAATCTTGCAAGAAAACAAATTCCAACCCAGACAAATATACCCTGAAAAACTCTTTTTTAAGTTTAATAGAAAAGTAAAATACTTCCACAACATGGTGCAACTAAAGAAATTCATGGCAACAAAGCGAAACCCTTCCCAATCTACTAAAAGATATTCTAGAGAGGGATCAAAATGACCACAACTCCATGAATTAAAATGAAAGAACCTACCAAACAGTGCACACAATTAAATACATAATGCAAATAGATAACCAACAGCAGGTAAATAACATGTCAAATATAATTCAATACATCTCAGTTATAAACATCAATATAAAAGAGTCAATTCACCAATTGAAAGAAATAGATTGGCAGAGTGAATTAGGAAGCAAAATCCAACAATATGCTATATACAAGAAACATACTCAACTCAAAGAAATTCATAGGCTGAAAGTCAAAGGATGGAAAACAATACTACATGTCACAGAACCTCAGGGAAAAAAAACAGGGATAGCAATGCTGTTATCAGCCAATCTATATTTCAAACCAAGAGTGATTAAACAAAATGAAGACCACTACATACTGGTTAGGGGAAAAATACAAGAGGAAGAGGTAACAGTCATAAATATGAATGCACCAAATACAGGAGCACTTGACTATATAAAACAAATCTTAATGGACATAAAAAATCTAGTATCCAATGCCACAATCTTAATAGGAGACCTTAACACCCTCTTATCCCAAAAAGATAGGTCAAGTAGACAAGAAATTAACAAGGAAGTACAAGAACTGACCCAGACTTTTGAACAAATGGACTTAGTGGACATATACAGAGTGTACCACCCAACCACATCTGAATACACAATCTTTATAGCTGCACATGGGATGTTTCCTGAAATAGACTAGATACTAGTACATAGGTCATGCTTAAGTATATGTAAGAAAACTTATTAATTGATCACAGTGCAATGAAGCTGGAAATAAATGACGAAACCACAGAAGCCTCATAAACACATGGAAATTAAATAGCACCCTCCTCAGCAACCAATGTGTTACAGATAAAAATGAACAAAAAAAAACAACATACACAATTCAATGAAAAGTCAAGCACAACTCATTGGAATTTGTGGGATGCAATGAGAGCAGTTCTTAAAGGGAAATTTATAGCTGTTAACTCACACATTAGGAAAACAGAATGGGAACAAATAAATACCCTCATGCTGCATGTTAAAATTCTAGAAGAAGTTTTAACCACATCCAAAGCCAAAATATGGGAAGAAATTGTAAAGTTCAGAGAAGAAATTAATGCAATTGAGACAAAGAAAACAACACAAAGAATTAAGAAATCAAAAATCTGGTTCTTTGAAGGATTAAATAAAATTGATAATGCCCTAGATAACATCATCAAAAAGAGGAAAGAAAAATGTATAGTTCAAACAATAAGGAATGTAAAGGGAAAAATTACTACAGACCCTGTGAAATCAGAAGATCATTAATAGCTACATTGAAAATCTTTATTCCTTCAGAACCAAAAATACAGAAGAAATGGACAGATTCCTAGAAAGGTACAAAATACCAAAATGCATCAATGATATATAAGAACTCTCAATAACTTAATATCAATCAATGGTATAAAAATGTAATAAAAGCTTACTGACAAAGAAAATCCATATCCTGATAGATTTGCTGCTGAATTCTGTAAGAAATGTACAAGAAATTTAATCCCAATACTCAAGCTTTCAATGAATATGAAAACAAGCAATATTCCTAAAATCAATGCTGGAGGTAAGAATTATACTGATACAGAAACCAGAAAAAGATCAACTAAAAATAGAACTACAGGCCAATCTCCCTCATGAACATAGACTTAAGAATCATCAATAAAATCCTTCCAAATACAATACAGAAAATCATTAATAAGATTATACACCATGACCAGGTAGGATTCATCCCAGGGATGCAAGAATGTTTCAACATATGCAAATCTACAAATGTAATACACTATATCAATAAAACCAAATCCAAAAGCCACATGATCATCTGAGTTGATGCAGAAAAGGCTTTTGACAAAGTCCAAAACTCATTCATGATCAAAGTCCTATAGATAATTGGAATATATGTCTTCTACCTCAATCTGATAAAAGCCATCTATGAAAGTCCAACAGCCAACATAATTCTAAATGGGGAACAACTGAAATCTTTTACTTTCAGATCTAGTACAAGACAAGGATGTCCTCTATCACTCCTCCTATTCAATATAGTTCTGGAATAATTAGCTAGAGCCATTAGACGAGAGAGAAAAATAAAAGGAACAAGAATAGCTAAAGAAGTTAAACTATCATTACTTGCAGATGACATGAAACTCCACTTGGAAGACCTAAACAGCTCCACCAAGAAGCTACTAGAATGAATACACAAATTCAGTAGCATAGGATGTTACAATGTCAATACCCAAAACTCAATAACATTCCTCTACACAGATAATAAACACACTGAGAGAGAAGTTAGAGAAGCAATAACCCTCATAATAGCACCACAAAAAATGAAATACTTAGGAATTAATCCAACAAAAGATATAAAAGTACTCTGAGAAAAGAGATCACAGAGTATTTCAGATAATGGAAAGATGTTCCCTGCTCCTGGATAGGAAGAACCAGTGTTGTGAAAGTTGCCATATTCCCAAAATCGTTGTACAGATTTCATGCAGTCCCTATCCAAATACCACCAACATATCTCACAGATCCAGATAAATAATTTCTAAAATTTATTTGGAACCAGAAATAACCTAGAATAGCAAAGGCAGTCCTTGGCAACAAAGGCAAGGCAGGAGGCATTATTACCCCTGACTTGAAATCATAGTAGAAAGCTACTGTGATAAAATCAGCATGGTATCATCAAAAATTAGATCTGAGGATAAATGGAACAGATAAGAAAATGCAGATACAAACACACTCAGCTATCTTATCTTTGGTAAAGGGGCCAAACATGTTCATTGGATGAAAGATAGCCTGTTTAACAAATGATGCTGTTAAAAAAAAAAAAAAAAAAAAAAAAAAAAAAAAAAAAAAAAAAAAAAAAAAAAAAAAAAAAAAAAAAAAAAAAAAAAAAAAAAAAAAAAAAAAAAAAAAAAAAAAAAAAAAAAAAAAAAAAAAAAAAAAAAAAAAAAAAAAAA
>PVKA01013806.1:0-26390 GCA_004027165.1 Ctenomys sociabilis | reverse complement strand
GACCCTATACTCAGTTTTCAACAAGGTGTCAAGATAATTTGAGAAGAGGAAATTAAATGACATTTCTTTCAATAATTAATTCTGAGCAAGTAGAAAATCATATGGAAAAATTAATGTCAATATTTACTTTGCCACATACCAAAACTAACTCAAATGAGACCATAGGCATAAATGCAGAAGCACAAATTAACCAAGAGAAGAAAACAAGTGTCTTTGGCAGGGATTTGTACAGAAGGCCAGCAGTGTTATTCATTATGGCCCCCAAAACTGAGAGGCCCACTTGTGGAAGATAAGTGACTTGTCACATATTAACTCATGGTTATGACACAGAATACTATTCAATTAAATGGAATGCTAATGCACACAGCAACAGAGAAGAATTTCAAAACCATTATTTTGGGTCAAAATTTTCAACAATGTTGTATATGAAAAAAAAATCATGCATATAAGTTCTGAAACAGAAGAATTTAATTTATGGTGTAAAAATCATAACTGTGGACTGAGGAGACAGCTTGCCAGTGTAAGCGCCTGCCCAACAAGTGTAAAGACCCAGGTTTGATTCTCCGTACAACAAACTGTGCTGGTGCCAAGCCAGCCCCAAAACTGAGTGTGGTGGTACGTGCCTGTAAATCCAGTACTCGGGAGGCTGAGACAGGAGGGTCTGAGCTGCGTAGTGAGACCTTGTATAAATGAATAAATAAATAAATAAATAAATAAATAAATAAATAAATGGTTTTTAGTTTAAAAGATCACAACTGTGTGGTCTCTAAATTAATTGTGTTTATATTTTGATAGGAGTTTGAGTTATAATAACATATCCTCTGGTCAGTTCTTTATGAACAAAGCTATTTCTGAAACACCTGACTGCTTAACAACTGTCCAGACTTAGAGCCCACCACTTGGTCTAAGCACTGATCTTTATGTTTTATTTTTGCATACAGTTCTTGTACATCTTATTCTTAAGAGCTTCAATGTCTTTTCTTTGTACAGGACACTTTACACAGTACTGTCATTTTTACTAGTTGTACTTGTACAGCAACTTTAATGTTCTTTTATGCATTACAGCTTTACATTTAAAAGTTTTGCAAATAAAAGCAAACTTTACATTGATTATGATAGACACATAATCAACGTAAAAACAACAATAGCAAAAAACTCACATATATAGTCTATTTATCTATTTATTCATTTACTTATTTATTTGTTTAGTTGATGCAGGGACTTGCTATGCAGACTTCTAGTGATCCTCCTGTCTCAGCCTCTCCAGTTCCTTTGCAATTTCTTTGTTCTGAATACTGGAATGTACATTCCATATACCATTCCTCACTTAGCAGATAATTTATTTATTGACCTGGTCTTAGGAACAAAACTCATTGAATGAGGAATGTTTACATATGTTTAAGTTTTGTTATTCTACTTAATGTAAACTTTGTATCAGAAGAACTTTCTGTATAAATACTGAATGATTAATGATAAGCACAGTGAAGCTCTAAGTGAAAGTGTACTCATATTTATTTCCTTACAAAGGTACCAAAAACCCTCATCTAGGATGGAAAATTATATAGATTAGTGATTATTAAGCAACTAGAGAAATGGATGAAAAACGTGAAAGAAAAATACAGTGCTAAATCTAAGTTGTGCGTTATATGAGTATTCAACCCAAAATTTCTTCTTTTTTGATTTTTATTTTTAAAATTTTGTCTTTAAGTGTTAGAAAAATGTTCCTTTTCCTGCCAACCGTGAAGTGAGATCATGTCTCATTTATCTTAACCTCATTTGTGGTTGGGGCGCTGCTGAGTAGAATGGCAGAGAGAAAAGCTTTGCTGATGTTAGGGATCTGGAACCTGGAGAGGGAAGCCAGTAGTCCTCAGTCACACGCGCAGCTTCACCGGGGACTCGGCTCACGTGTCCTTCACCCTGGAATAAGTGAGCGCCACAGCAGTGACCAGTGAAAAACCAGGTGCTGAGGTACTGTGACGTGAGCTATTAGAAGTAATAGTCTATGACATAAAGCTCCTTGCCTGTGAAGCTTGTAGTTTTCCTTACGAGCGCTGAAACGTTTTTGGTCCTGAAACAGAATTTTATAAACAATACTTTTTTCCAATGCTTCTCTAACAATCCACCCTCAAGAATAAGGCGTATTTGTTTTATTTTTTTCAAACTTTTTTTTTTTTGTGTGTGTGTTTTTGAGACAGGGTCTTGCTATGCAGCTCAGGCTGGCCTTAAGCTCACTTTGTAGCTCAGGCTGGTCTCGAACTCACAACAATCCTCCTGCCTCAGCCTCCCGAGTGCTGGGATTACAGGCATGCGCCGCCACGCCCGGCTTTTTTTCAAACATTTTGAAAGATCAAAATATGAATTACATGGAACTCCTCGGGGAGGACCAAGGGAGATTTTCACAGATGAGGTCCCAAGGTTAAGGTACACATGTGGGGCCGGCTAAATAGCTCAGTGGATAAAAACCCCTGCTTACGCAGATGCAGTGGCCAGGTTCGATCCCCAGCATGCTGTCCCGGCCCAGTTCCCAGTGTGCACTGAGATCGCAAGGGAGACTTGGTGTGGCGGTGCACTCCTGTAAATCCAGCCCTTGGGAGTCTGTAAACAGGAGAATCACTACAAGTCCAATCTACGCAGACCCTGTCCTAAATGCAATAATAAATAAATAACATGTGTTTAGGACATAAAGAACAGTGAGCAGCATGGAGCAGACCAGGTCAGAAAAGCCACTTGTGTCTTTACTGTATCATTGTTGTACAGGTTGTTATTTCATATTTGCGTTCTTGTGCAGTGCCCTAACTGCACAGGTGTGCTTATGTATGCGAAGTCATGGTTACATAACTGCATCCTACTGCGTACCAGACAAGTGGGGTCTCATTCTCAGGTAGCCTTAGACACCCCTGTGCTTGAAAGTAGTTTGTATGGTTCCCTATAAATTATTAGGACAATGATTTTAAAAAATTAAGTACAAAACAGTAACTCCTGCTATCATCATTACATGGTTATTAGCCTTGGTAGATATCGTCAAATTGCTGTAGGAATTTTTAACTGGTTACTATTAATTTCTTTTTTTAGTTCCTCAAGGTGATGAAAAGTTTCTGAACCAGCACCAGTCCTGTATACAGGTTGCATTTCATTGGCCTAATCTTTACAACTGAATGAACCCGAAATCCTAGCCTTGTCCTCCAATTAGTAAAAGATACTGTCTCCCAGTATTTGCTATTGCTGCCAGGGTGCTGTCACCCTGTCCTCACAGTAACTGCAAATGCTCAGGTATCGCTGATGGCGGTGGCATAGTGCTTCTGCAGCCAAAGAAGAAGAAGGAAAGGAGTAAGGAAAGGAGGGAAGGGATGGGGAGAGAAGGGGAAGGGAGCTCATCTATGAATATAAAACCTGTGAATGTGACTTGCTTCTGAAAAATGACCTTGGCAGATACAATAAAGTTAAGGTTCACCAAATGCGATAGTTGATCCTGGATTATCCAGGTGAGGCCTGCACTCCATTCAAACCATTTAAGAACAAGAAAAGGCACAGAGGCATAGGGAGAGGGTGATTGCAGATGGGGGCAGAGGCCAGGGGATGTGCTTACATCCAGGGACATCAGGGACGCTGGCAGCCTCAGGGAAGGCAGCAGGGCTGCCATGGACCTCCAAAGGGAATCAGTTCTCTCCACTCCTTGATTTTGGGCTCTTGACTCCAAAATTATAAGAGAATCAATTTCTATTGTTTTAGTTACTGAATTTGTTATTGTAGCCCTAGGTCACATTAATATGAAAACTTGCTAGGAGTGGTGGTGCACAGCTGTAATTGTAGCACTCAGGATGCTGAGGCAGAAGAATTGCTATAAGCTTGAGGCCAGTCTGTGCTGCAAAGTAAGTTCCAGACCAACCTGAATTGTATAGCAAGAGCCTGTCTCAATAAATACTGATTTATAGGAATAGTATATCTATGCAAACTTGTCAATGTAGACCAATCCTGATCCCAAGTAGATCTGATTTCCAGATCTCAGAAATCATCTGCACTGAAGTTTACATGGAGCAAATCTCCCAGAAACTCAACACCAAATGAACAGGTACAACTCTCAGTTTTCAGTGTCAAATGAGGGAATCCATTATAAATAAAATAATAAGCCAATAAAATGGACAATATTAGCACTCAATTTAAAGTGAACCTGCTTGTATGATCAATTTCCTTAACTACATTTTTAATCACATTATTTTTATTTTCTTTTCATTATTTATTTATTATTGTATTTTCTTCTTATTGCATTATTGTGTACTGTGTTGACACTACAACTAGAAGGCAACATTTAGGAGAGCAGAGATTTTTTTATGTTCTGTCCATTGTTGTACCTTTGGCACAGAGCTTTGCTGCTTGTTTTCTTTTTTCGTTTTTGTTCTTTTCTTTTTTGTGTGCAGAGTCTCACTATGCAGCCAGACTCCATCATTGGCTCAGCACGTCCAAGGGCAGGGCCAGTGGGGCATGCGGTGCCAGAGATTGAACCCTGGGACCCGTGCTTACCTCAGCATTTTTTTTTCCTATGTGTCTAGGCTGGGGAGATAGATCAGCAGTCTAAGCATCTGCCTGGAAAGTACAAGGACCCAGACTCTAGCCCTGGTACCTCATGCCTTGCAGGCCCCAGAGCTTCAGGCAGGCTAAGTCAGCCACAAATATTGGTGATACATGCTTGTAATATCAGCACTGGGAAGGCTAAGACAGAAGGATCACTACAAGTCAAAGCTGCATAGCGAGACCCTGTACCAACAAATAAATAAATAAATAGATTTTAAAAAATGATAATAGGTGTCCAATAAATGATTGCTGAATAAATGACTGCATACTATTTATGAAGGACAATAAGTAATAGATCTGTTATGAAGAAAATTTAAGTAACCTGATTCGAATATGAATGGAATCACTTTCTTCCATATTCTCTATTATGGAGAAGGACATTTCAACTAGGAAAACGAAAGACACTTGAAGCCCAGCATGGCTTCGTACTTGGGAGGACAGAACGGCCTTGTGCTTTATATTAATTTTAATTTCCAGGCCCATGAGCCGTATCCTTTACTGAACTGATTCACGTTTCACATACAAAAGTGACTTGCAGACATGATTGTAGTGTCATCATTTACCTTTGCATGAAGAGATGACAGAAATGGCAAATGGGAGACTAAGAAGAGATACATAATTTAATTCCCCCAATAAGATAGAATATATTCAATGCAGATAGCTCAAAGGCATAAGCACCTGCCTGGAAAGCACAAGGTTCTGTGTTCGATCTCCATTACAAAGAAAAAAAAGAAAGAAAGAAAGAATATATTCAGTACACTTTAGACCAGTACTGCAAGCATGATTGTTTTTAAGGATCTTTGAAGATGGTGAAACTTAATAACCTATGTATGCTCTTTGCTATTTGTAAATATTTAAATAAACAAAAATATATTTATATGCCAAGTACTGTTCTAAACACTCTGTATGAATTAATTTAATCCTCATGTACTATTATCTTCAATATATCTTTTTATAGGGGAGAAGACAGAATGTTAAGTAGTTTGTCCAGGATGACACAAAGGAAAAGAAATACTTTTTCATTGAAATCCAGCTGTGCTGAGTTCAAAATATGGCCTAGGATCCAGTTTTCAGTTCTCCTGAACACGAACGCTCTTAATCTCCTAGAAGCTTGTCACATCCATGCTCTAGTCTCCATTCCCTGAGTTCCTGATTCAGTGGGTGTAGGGTGGGGCCTGAGAATTTGTAATCATCACAATTTCTCAAGTGGTGCTGGTGTTGCTGGTCCTGATACTATGCTTTGAGAATGCTGTTCTGTGCTGTACTAGCTGGTGGAAAACTAGTGAATGCTTAATGAATTATTGTTTTCTAAGTTGTTTAAATTTATGAGATTGAAACCATCCACACTCACATTTAATGGGTCAGATGAGAAAGGGGAAGTTGGGTATCTTCAGAGTAAAAGTGGGTGGAGACTCAAGCTGGAGATTAGAGACTTAATGATGTCACAGAGAACCCTAAACACTCTTTTTTACAAAGGTAAAAATGAGTACACACAGAAGGATAGTCATAAAATGTGTGTGGTATCATGGGTTGGAAAGTAGCTTCTCATAAATGATATCTAGACAGCGTTTCAGACCTCATTTAGAAATGGCAGCTTTGAAGATGACTGAAGCTGTAAGTAACTAAGATGAGATCGCACCAAGTGGCACTAAATTCAGTGACAGCTGTCTTTTTGAGAAGAGAGGACACAGAAACACACAGAAAGGTGGCCACGTCAAGGCAAAGCCAACATCAGAAGTATCGTTCCATAAACCAAGAAATTCTAGGAGCCACTGGAAATTAGGTAGGAGGTAACCAGGTAGGATTTTCACACAGCATTATCTGGTATTGTAATTTTAGCTGCCATTGTGATTTCGGATTTCTAGCTTCCATCACAGATAGAATTCACATCTCTTGTTTTATGCCAGTGAAACTTATACTTTGTTATGCCAGCCCTGTGGAGGGAATACAAATGATCAAATATACAATGAATGTTTAATTTTTAAAAAAAATATAATAAAAGACATATTGCCAGAATGATAGGGTAAATATGTCAGAAATAAAGGGGATTATTTTAAGGGTATTTAATGGATATAAAAATAGTATAATGAATCCACATATAACCACTAGTCTGTTACATTATTACCAAATTACACGAAGTTCCCTAGGAATTTTTCTGCACTGTCATTCTTATCCTCTCCAGAGAGATGACCCATCAGCATTTCCAGTTCATAATATTCTTATTCTCCCAAGTAAGAATTTCATTGCACACTTACCTCCAAGATTTCTAAGGATTTTATGGTAATGATAATTGTTTTAGTATAAAGATCTCATTTACTTGACATCCTTGCCAAATTTATTAGATTTTTTTTTTTACCTTTACCAGTTGGTTGAAACAGAAATCATCATGGCTTCAATCTTCATATCATGGTAAACAGCTGGACTTCAGATCTTGTCTGTTGTTCATTGAAGTTTCTTCTCTTGTTAAAAGTCTTTCAAATTGTTTTCTTTTTGTTTTGTAGGGCTTCTGTATATTCTTCTCCTTACTCACACCTAACTTAACAAATTTCTTCTTGAAATTATATCTTACTCCTTACTTCCATTTGTTTTAAATAACCAGGAATTCCTGTACTCATTCCTGCAGCTGCTCTTTGTTTCCAACTAATAGATTCTCACAAGTCTGGGGAGGCAGTCAGCAGTAGGTGGCAGCTCTTCCTTGGTCTGCAAGAGGCCCTGGGTTGCATCCCCAGGACAGAGCTGGTTTTGTTTTGTTCCTAATATTCTAAAGCTATGATGGTATTCTGCCCATCATCACCAACCATTTAATTCTGATATTCACTTTTATCTTTAAAAGACACATGTGTTTCTATAGTGGCACTTGAAACTCATGGCTAATGAAGGTAGGAGAGATACTAACAGTGACTGAAACTGAGGAAAAGGTGTGCAGTGAAGAGTCTGGGCTAGAAAGCACAGGGAAACAATTGACACTGACAAGTTCTACTTTTCATTGAGCACCAAGGGATGGGTATGTGGGCAGGTTCTGCAAGTCTCAGTGAATGGTGTTCAAATCAGTGAGCTTCAATTAAGTACACATCCTCTGTCATTTCTTTTCTTTACATCTAATCAATTATCTAAATAGTTATAAAATATTGTAACATTTCTCACCAGTTTTCATGAATCAATATTAACTTCATACTAAATGAAGTTTCTACATGTATATTGTTTTGCTTTTGGATAGTAGATTAAATTTCAATGAGTTATTTATCTACCCTGCTCCAATATTAGTCACTTAGATTTATAAAAATTACTGATCTTTGAAAATTCCAAAATTTTTCTTTGAGAAGCTCAACAATTACTTCAAACAGAAATAGAAAATTAGCATTGGATACCTAAAGCTTTTGTAAAATTTGAATCAACTTCTATATACACATGTAATGCTAATAAAATGGAAAATGGTACATATTCAGGAAGAATACTGAATACTACTGCTAAGTAGAAAAATATCCAAATATGAAAAATGGTTTATATAGGCATTCACAGTATTTATCAGTTTAGGAGTTGTAGGTTTGAAGGAAATTGAGATTTTTATTCATTTATTTATTTTTTTAATCTTCTTATTTATTTGGTACAGGGTCTTGCTACGCCGCTCACACCTGAGTGATCTTCCTGTCTCAGCCTCCCCAGTGGTATGATTACAGGCTTGTGCCTGGCTGCAGTGGCTGGCATGATGTGCAGTACTGAGGATCAAATCAGGGTCCTTGTGCTTGCCAGGCAGGTGCTTAGACTACTGAGCTATCTCCTGGGCCCTGGAAAATGGTATTTTTAGAAAATTTATAATTACAGGAGAACAAGGCATGAAATAACTTGCTGAGTGGTTAGCACACTAAACTGAAAAATGAAAAGAACAAACAAGAATACTTATTGCTATGTATATCTAATCACACCACTTCAAGAAGAGAGTTGTATTGATTAAATGCTCAGTTTTTCAAAGGAGGGAGGTACTTCCCAGATGTAGCAAAAGAAACCAAACAACAAATATTTAAATTTGTTTTCCTTTCAGTAATCTCAGAGTATGGGAGATATTTCTATATAATTTAATATGAAGAAACCAAAACAGGAAAATAATACATGTAATTACATGAAAAATTAACTTCCTATAAAATAAAATCCACCATAAGCAAAATAAAAAAATTCAGATGATAAACTGAGAATCTCTTGCAATCTATGTCACAGAAAATATATTAATTCTTTAATATATATGTAACAGATAAAATCTTCCCTGAACCAGTAAGTAAAAAGACCAATAATATAATATAAAGCCAGAATGATATGAACAAACTTATCAGGAAAGTGGAAAGTGGATTATTTTAAAACATATGAAGAGATGTTCAATCTAGATAACAGTAAGAGAATTTTAAACATAAATCACATGAAGACTTGGCTTTTGCTATTGTACTATCAGAGATCAAAACACATGATAATGTCTTCATAGTGGGGTGTGAAGAAAGGCAGGCTTGCTGATGTGAGTGTAAATTAGGGCTATTAGCCTTGCTGGCCAAAGAGAGAGAATTCTTCTGATTTATTGTCATCACTCATAGCTCTCTACATTTGTATTTCCCCCTGGAAGCTTAGCAAAGAGCTGGATCACCAGGATGAAGTTTGATCCTTGTCCTAACACATGGCTTCTGTTGAGTATCAGCAGCATTAGTATGCAAAGACTGTACCTGTGCTCTGGTCCCACAAGGACATCTTTCCAGTTGAGGAAATGTTAGCTGTTCAGGAGTTAGGGGTAATTTTTTGCTCAGTCATCTTGTGAATAGAGAGAGCAGGGAAGTCTTTTTCGTAGAGCATCTCTTAGGATACATGCAGCTATGTCCAGCCCAGCTTCAATCCTCGCATTACCAACCACACCGTGGACGCTTACAGTGCTTGCTCTATTGGCTGAGGAGGTCATCTGATAAATCTAATATTGCCTCACACCACGTGACATGGTGTGCATACTGTGCCTGGGCCTCAATTACAGGTACCTGAACACTAAAAAATTACAAACGCACTTAGCGTTTTCCTCAATAATTGTATTTTTTATATTTGATTTATAGGGATAGTCATACACCCATGTGAAATATTTAAACAAAACTGCTTGTCACAGCATTATTTGAGATAGTAAAATATTGGAAACAATATAACTGCCTACAGATAAATAGTTAAGCAATGCTACATGTGTACAATAGAAAACTAAGTGGCTATAAAAAGAATGAGGAAACTCTTTAGGTTTAGATATGGAATAATTTCTAAAATATATTGCATGATATTCCACAACTTGTGTAACAGAAAAGGGAAACTTTATGCACACATAGGTCATTGTCCTAATTCTTCATTCTTGATTAATATTAAATTGCTAATATCTATTTCCCTCAGTAAGAGCCTCTGCTCAGCTGTGAATACGTGAGACAGAAATATTTCATTATATGTTCCTTTGGGCCTCTTGGAATCTGAACCATGTACATGCATTATATCTCCAGAATAAAATGTTGAATAAAAAACAGGAAACCAAGCCAAATTGGTGATCTGCAGAAGTTAGATATCATCAGGAAAATCATGCCCAAAATGCTAGGACAGCAGGAGCAAGAGTGGACACAGATGACTTCTATGTGATCTTTCAGGTAGCAGATCGTTTAGTACAAAGAAGCCCCTGAGCGGGTAGGTGGAGACAACAGCTGCTCAACTTGCAGGATGCACTCCGAATACTGGTGCTTCTTTTGTCTTTGGAGTCATCCTGTCTGCTGCAATTTTGTTTAGATTGGCATTTTTCAGATTTTCTAGGAAAGAGAAAATTCAGAAGCTGATACTCTTTAAAATGGGTGGCTTTCAATTTCCAAAAATGTGCAGCTTAAGTTATGTTGGCTGGTACTTTTATTCCTTCTCACGATATGAAAGGAATGTGATGGTCATCTTTATGAAATACATGGAAATATTTGAAAATACCAGAATCATATATGCCTCCTGTAACTAGAATTTCAGTGAAATTATTCTCTCAAAGGTAGTGGAAAATAACTGTGATGATCCTAGAAGTTTTAAAATCCCAGATGATTCCTACTAAAAGTGCAAAGGACTTTTTACTCTGCAGGGAACTGGGGAGATGCCAGACAAAGTAATCACTTTCTGCTTGCTCAAGCTTTTCCTGCAGTTTTCAATTGGACGCAGTGCTTCCCATTTCCCACCCTACAGTGCTGCAGAACTTTGGGAATAACCACGCATTTGGCTTCAAAGCAGAATAACAACTCTGCTTTGCAACATGGAATTTAATGAGTAAGAATGAAATGAGTGATATTTTTGGTGCAAAGAAATATCAGCCAGTTAGCTCTTGAAGATAAGAAAAACAATTATGATCACCTGCTAAATAATAATAATAATAATAATAATAATAATAATAATAATAATAATAGCTGTTTTTATACAGCATTACCCATGGTAGGCACACTCCTGAACAACTTATCTACACCACTTCATTTAACCTTCACATCAATATTATGACCCAGGTGCAATTACTAATGCAGTTTTCTATGACAGAAGTTTGGAATAACAAAGTCCTTTGCCCAAGCTGACATAACTCATGGGTGGTGGAGCCAGTATTTAAACCTTTCAACTCTCTCTACATATGGTACCTTGAATCACTATGTTATACTGGACTAAAAACAAATAACACTCCCTTGGTGCAAAAATTACAACAAATGAGTGAGATCCCTTAGAGAGTGAGATGCAATAAAAATGTATGGCCCCTTTAATACAGCTATGTAGACTTACATCTTCCCTGGGCATTGAATAAAAACTTGGACATGTCCCAAAGCTTTGCCAGTGGCTCTTAGCTAATAAAAAAGATCCTGTGCTCCTGGACGCAATAGCAATTGCACTTCATAATTAAAATAGCCAGTCCATGGATGTAACCAAGACTGTGAGTTTCATTTGATGCTAAAGCTTTTTTTTTAATCCTACTAGAATAAATTTTCTCTGACACCGCCAGTTTGAGAGTGGCTTGGGAGCGAGGAGACATATGAAGGCAGGACTTTTAACATGGATGGTGCTATCATGCAGCCATCGTCTCATATTGTTGATTTCTAGCCTTGGTAGATGACCCAAAATTGATTCATTATCTTTTGGGGTAGCTTTTATGTACTTATCAAAAAAATTTCCCCAGGAATCTCTAGCCACATTTCATGAAACTAAAGCAGTGCTACTATTGTAGATGTCAGGCTATGCCTCCTCACCAGACCATGGGCACCTGTGTGCTACAGTGCCCTCTTCTCTCTGGGTAGTCTTGCAATCCATGTGGCATTCCAACTTGAGCCCTACAATTCTCTTTGGGATTTCCAGAGCTGGTGCAGTTATTTTCTAAAACAGGCATAACTTCCTACATTTGAACTTTCCTTGAAATGGAGGTGACATTGGAATAGTTATTCACAGATTGCCGGGGACACAGGTCAAGTTCTTTGTGTAACTTTCTATTTGTGCACTTTCTTGGCTTGACTCAAAGGGTAAATACACTTTGCTCTATTCTCATGGTAATGAGGCATGTGTGTTTGAGTCAGAATGGGTGGCAAATTTCATAGCATTCCAATAATTCCCTCCAAAACTTTTCACTAAAAATAGTTCTCTTTCTTGGTCTCTTCAGCCTTTATTATCCTCAAGGTAACCATTACACTATCGGTTTCCAAAGCAAGTCTCCATAGTTTTTCTTTTGCAGGTTATACATATGTGGCTTAGCTTCCCACTTTAGGACGTGGAGATCTTGGCATCTATTGTTTTGTTCTTTGTGGGATTTAAGCTGGAAGAGAGACAGAAAAGCCCTATTTTAACGTACTACTATAAATGCTTTTCTATATTGGTCAGCTGATCTTAGAGGGAATAGCAAGTTTAAAAGTGAATAATTGTCCTACACTTTCCAAAACTTTAGCTATTTCTATTTTTATTATATTTTCTTCAGGCAGAATAACAAGTCTAAATGAGGCAGCCAAGACACTAAATCCTTAGTCCTCTTCAGTTTTTAACCTGAAATTATCCTTCCACGTTTGAAAATAAGCTTGTTCTAAAATGTTTTCATTCCAAACCTTGGAGCTTCTAAACAGTCAGTTAAGCCTAGCCAACTTAATTATCTTAGCTAAATGTTTCTTTCTTGTTCATCTTAATGTTCACTTATCCTTTCCTGGGATATGACTCATTCATTATGATAGAGCTATATAAACAATGTACTCCTTTCTCTGGAAGTAATCTTAATGTTTTTGAAAGATTGAATTATCATAGTTTATCTTATTTCCATATAAACAGAAAGGAAAACATTGTTCAAAGTCAATAAAACAATATCTTCTTAATCGTCATCCTTTTCACTGCCCTATATTTATTGCACATTAAAGATCTCGGTTCATTTCATTTTGTTAAGACATTTATAACTCCTCCAGGATGGAAGTAACCTCAAATGTTCTCTTCCTTTGATGTCTGCACCTGGCTTGCTCTCTCTCCCTCTCTCTCTCTCTCTCTGTCTGTCTTTCCCTCCCTCCCTCCCTTCTTTCTTTCCTTCCTTCCTTTCTTCTTTCTTTCTTTCTTTCTTTCTTTCTTTCTTTCTTTCTTTCTTTCTTTCTTTCTTTCTTTCTTTCTTTCTTTCTTTCCTCCTTTCCCTCTTGCTAGTTATTCCATCCTTTTGAAAGTGTCTTTCCCTTTTACAGTATCTATTGTATTTTTCAGATTTTATTTGTTCTTTCAGTTTCTTACAGTAGGAAGACAAAGTGATGTTTGCACATGTGGGTCTGATTTATTTCACATATGACTATGGTCTCTGGTTGCATCATTTTTACCTGTAAAACTCTCAAGCTTATCTTTTTTATGGATGAGTAATATTGCATTGTATAAAAATGTCACTTTCTTAATCAGTTCCTCAGTTGATAGACATTTAAATTGCTTGAAAGATTTGGCTATGACAAATTATAAACATGTGTGTGCATATATCACTGTGGTATGAAGTTTTCAGTTGTTCTGGAAAAATATGCAGGAGAGGAATAGTTGAGGTGAATAGGACCTCAAGTTCCTGCTTTCTTAGGAATCTACACACTGATTTCTGTAGATGTTGTGCATTCTACACTCCTACTAATGGAGGGGAAGGGTTCCTTTTTTGCCAATAGACTTCCCAGCATTCATTATTGGTTAACTTCTTGATGATAGTCATTGTTTCTGGAGTGCAATAGAATCTCAGTGTTGATGCAGTTTGCATTTCTGAAATGACCAATGATGTTCAACATGTTGTCATGTATTTATTGTCATTTGTATTTCTTCATCTCAGAAGTACATATTCCTCTCAGATAGATACTCATATTTTATTGGGTCTTTGATTGGGGGGCTTGAGTTTTAAAAATTCTTTGTATGGTTTGATTGAATTCCTTTGTCTAAATAGAGTCAGCTTCAGTGTCCTGAGTTCAATCCCTTGTAGCACAAATATATATATATATATATATATATATATATATATATATATATATATATATATATGTAAATAAATAAGTAAATAGAGTCAGCCAATTTTTTTTCCAGTTTGTAGGTTGTTTTTATTATGCTGGTGATTTCTTTTCATGTGCCAAAACCTTTCAGAAAGGTAAGATCCCAACTGTTGATTCCTTGAAACATTTTACATGCAGCTTGATGGTTGTTCATGAACTCTTTACCTTCCCCCATACCCTTAAGGTTTCTACCTACTTTCTCTTCCAGAAGATTTAGTGTTTCTGTTTTAATATTTAAATTGTTGATCCATTTTAATTTTAGTTTACTGAATGGTGATGATAGACATCAGTTTTATTTTAGCCTTTGGTATACACGAAGCCAGTTTTATCAGCACCATTTATTAAAGAATTTATGTTTCTTCCAGTGAACATGTTTGTCCCTTCCTCAAAGATAAGGAACTTTCTTCAAATTCACATCCATGAGTCTTCATCTTAAAGGGTTTCATGGCTCATTTTCTTCTTTTCTTTCCCTCTCAACTATACTCATAGTCTGGTGTAGCATAGCAACCACTCATCTATAGTTGATTTTACTAGTTTTATCTTTATTTTCTGTTTAGCTGCAAATGGTTTTATTGCGGCTCTTTTGCATCACAGTGAAATCAGTGGCTGGCAGGAATGTCTCTGACATTTGACTATTAGATTGTTGAATACTGGGGTAGGGGATCATATTTACCTACTCAGTATCAGGCACAGAATAGAAATTAGAACACTCACATCAATAAATATATGCACTTTACTTGCTGAATAGTAGCTGCATAATTTGTTAGTCCCTCAAAATTAAAATGGATGAGGCCAAAGAAATCATCATTTGCTGGCAGCTCTTCTTGGTGACTTCCCAACTTCAATTCCATAGACATTACTCAGTCTTCTGTTGGCCTTATCTACCTCACTAATCAGTCACCAAATCTTATTTTTAGGATTTGGGGGATGATTTTTCCTCCCCATTTCTTTTTTCTTTGGATTTTACTGTGGAATATTCATACACATATTTAATGTACTTTGGACTTATCAGTTCCTGGGCAGTAACTTTGCATTTGATTCTTGTTTCATTTCAACCTTCTAAATCTTCATTACATTTGGTTTGGAAATAACATTAATTCCATAAGTTCTTATCTGTACTGTACAGCAAGTGAAAATTTTGAAGTCAGGGAAATCTGCATTTAAATCTTAGCTCAGCTATTAGACAAAGAATAACGTACTTAATCTTTTTCAATTTGAATTTCCCCATTGTGATATTTTTTCTGTCTATAACGATTGATTAATTCCTAAACTAGATATAAAATCTTTAAAAAATTTATGTCTTACTTAACTTTTTATCCTCATTAATCTATCATAGTTTATGGCACACTGCTTCTATTCATTAGTGCTGTTTGCTGAATAAATGAATGTGGTAATAGCTATTTTGCAATCCAGAAGCATGAAGTAAATTCAATGTGATAAAAGATGTCAAGAAGCCTAAACAAGAACACGAAAGGGGTCATGTTATGACTTTTATGGTTTAAGATCTAAAAATGCTCTCAAGATGTCATGTGTTTGAAAGATGACTGGATCACGGTATCCATGAATCCACCCCGACATGAATTCAGTTGGTGTCTGTGCTGTTAGTTAGCATGGACTGACCTGGAAGGGCATATTGTTGTTCTCAGCTTCTCCCTTATCTTTCTGTTTCTGGGTTACCATGAGTTAAGCACTGCCCCACCCCCACCCCGCCATGCCACTCTGCCATCTTATTTATGCTTCAGAGCCAACCAGCCATGGACTGATGCTATAAGCCCAAACACCTATGTCTTCTGTTAAGTTATAATTGTTGAGCATTTTCCCCAAAGGGGAAAATGGCTAATACTGTGACTTACACCTCTAAGTGAAAGCACTATAAGAGCTTCCTCCTGGTGTCTGGTAGTCAGCAGTGCCAACTGTCATTAATGTGGGTGATAACCTTTTTTGCACAGCCCATTCATTTTGTCATGCCAGTTAACAGAAAAAGGAAAGACCATCTAGCCACCTGATGTAATCTTGATATATCAAAAATACATATTATTTAAAGCAACTAAGTTTGGGGACAGTAAGGGGTAGAATATAAGGTAAATCTATAATTCATGGCATTGCCTTAAGAGACATGGCTTTAGACAGAGGCATAAAGGACAGTAGGCAGACTCTTAGGAGAGACTAAGATGACAATGAGAAAATTAACTTTGAAGAATAGAGAAAAAGCACCCAGCCTCATAGAGTGATGGAACACTTAATATTAGTATCATTTACAGTGACATGGAAGATAGAAATCATAGTTTTTGCCAATCATGGACTTGGCAAAAACAGTTTCCAATCAGATCATCAAAACTGTTGGCTGCCTTCTTTGAACTGTTGATAAGGAAGTGATAAAAAGAGAAGAACTGAAGAAATAATTCGAATTTCAGGCAGCGTGTAGAGGAAATTGTTTGCAAGCTGATAGTGTAAACGTTAGAAAGTAAACTGCTTGCCAACCTAAACCTCACCAGATGTGAGGAAAACTTGGAAAAGTGAGAAGTGGTTCCTGGAAAGGATCAAGCCCAGGTTGATGCTCACTGTGGTGTGGTTCAGATCAAAGTCAAGTCAAGTCTTTGTCTGTAAGATTGTTCAGTAAAGCTTTAGAAAGATTAAAACCTCTGTATGCCACACTATTTCATCTAGATTTTAAAAAGAAAAATGTCTTCCAAAATATTAACAGCATGCTTTATATATTCTTTGAGGTAGAAAAAAGAATTTGCAAAATGTTAGAGATAATGCTCCACCATGCTGTAATCTTCATCTCAGTGTTGAAGGAGTCTGTTTTGTTTTTTTTTTTTTTTTTTTTTTTTTTCTTTCCTCAGTTAAGTGATCACGGCCTCTGGTCTATGAATGGTGATGATAATAAACATGTGAGTCTTAAGTACAATGATGCTAAAGCCAGCAAGATTTATAGAACCTACCATTTTGTAGGAGACCTTTTAGCAGAGTACTGCTAGCTTCGATGTAAAGCAATTTTGTTGAAAGGTCCTGGATCCTAGCATACTGTACTTATGGTCAGCAAGTAAGAGAGAAAATTTCTTAACCACAAACATGGACCATCATTTTAGGAAACAAAAAGGGTAATTCACTGACTTGAATACAGAAGGCTGAGCCAAAGGCCAAAGAGAGCCATTGTGACATGAAGAGATGGGCCCCATTTGAAGTACATGTCCTGGTACTAGAGCAGATGGGAATAGCAACATGTGATTGCCTGGAATAGATTAGGGTTAGACTTGGGATGGGGGCTGGAAGCTGCTAATGGTGACTACCCAGATTCTTGCTATGATGGTGTCCAGTTGCTTGGTTTGGGAACCTCCCAGGAGATGAGTGGAAGGCAATGCAGGAGGTCTGGATCAGTGACCATAGGTAGAGAATAGATAAATCATAGGTTGCTTAATGTAAATGAGTCAAGAATACTTATTCCCAACATGAGCCTATGAAATTAGATTTTAAAAATAAAGAAAAAAACTGGAGTTTAAGTCTGAGTTGGATGTTTAAAAAAGTGATATTTTCGGTGATGATAATAGGTTAAAAATAATTTTCAGCTGGGTCTGGTGGCATATGCCTATAATCCCAACAGTCAGGAGATTGAAGCAGGAGTATCTTTGTGAGCTTGAGACCATGCTGGGCTACAAAGTGAGCGCAGGGCCAGCCTGAACTTCTCAGTGAGATTTTGTGTCAAAATAATAATAATAATAATTTTCATGTAACAAAATGTGTATTTTTATGCCCATTGAGTAGATAATGGAAATTGCCTTTACAAAGATGGTTGTTACAATGTCTGTCATTCATAATTTTGGGCAGTATGAATTGCCATCTCCTTATGTAGGCATGGAATATGTTTTCCTTCTTAAAATTATGATTGTTAAAGAATTGGTGCTAAAAAAAGGAAGTAGATACTAACTTGTGTAACTTCTGAGGCTCATTCTTTCTTTGTGTGTTTACTTATTTATTTATTTTTATTAATTTTATTGAGAAATAAATAGCAATGACACAGCTTCAAAACCGATTAGTTCAAGAGAATTACAACCATGATTAGTAGTAGAGTTTGAATAATTAATACATTGTGTAGGGGCCAGGGAGATGGCTCAGTGGAATAAGCGCTTCCCTGGCAAGCACAAGGGCCTGAGTTCAATCTCCGTTTCTACCAAAATAATAATAATAATAATAAAAACAATAAAAATAGATAAATAAATACATTGCATATTATTGTTTTCATAGCATAAAATGCAGACATGATATCCTGTCCAAATACTATTAGTACAAATCTTTCTTCTTGTTGAATTAAGAGAAAGTAGCTGTATATCTATCCTAACTATTTTGTATTTCATCCTTAAGAGATTCATAATATCTCCTTTTGGCATTTGAACCATCCCTGTTAGATCTTCATTACCAGGAAGGAAGTCCAAGAAGCCCTAGGGGGAGGCCTCAGTGTTTGAAATTGAGATCTTGACTGACAACACCAGCAAGCCACCAGTCTGTCAGGCACTGCAATGTGGGATCACTTTGGATATCCCAGTCTACCAGCTGAGTTCAAGAGAGTTACAACCATGAAGGCTTAAAATATTAAATTTTCATTCTTCTGAGAAACTTATTTATTGAGGTAATTTGTGTCACAGTAGCAGAGCGAGGCTCTGGTTTACTATGACTTCCTGTAGTGTACCTTATGGTAATTAGAACCAATCATGACATTTATTTGCCTGGAGTGGCTGGCTCTTTTGAGGTTTGGGATTCCCATTACCTAAAGTAGTATCTAATGTAGTAAAGGCTTGCTACATTAAGGTATATATTAAATACTTATTTTAATTGGGATTGCATTGAATCTGTATAAAATTTTTAGGAAAATAGACATTCACACAATGTGGTTCTCCTCTTTCAGGAGCAAGCAATATCTTTCCACTTACTGAAATCCTCTTTGATCTTTTTTTTCAGAGTAGTATACTTTTCTTTTTTTTCATCTTTTAAATTTTTTTAGTAGTAGATATTTGCAATACATAGTTATTACATTTCTGATGAGGAGCTTTTACACATACATACATAACACATCATGATACTTTTTTTATCCCTTCTGTCACTCTATTCCATCCCTGCTTTACCTGAACTATCCTGGGTAATCTTTCCTCCTATTTTTTAATTAAAGGTTTATATAGTCTACTGGTCCAAAAGAAAATATTTTGCATCTTTATTTCATATATATATATATATATATATATATATATATATATATATACATATATATATAACTTGGATACGTATATCTTGTAATAATAAGTGAGAATTAGTGGTTATCAGTCATGTTAAAATCGAAAGTTTAAAGGGCTGGGGAGATGGCTGAGTAGAATAAGTGCTTCCCTGGCAAGTTCAAGGGCCTGAGTTCAATCCCTGGTTCCAAAAAAAAATCAAATATTTTGCATTATTTTTTATTATTTTTATTTATTTATTTAGTATTAATCTGGATAAACAGATAGTAATGACATAGTTTCAAAACGGATTAATAGGACAGTTTGAATAATTGATACATTGCATATTGTTGTCTTCATAGTGGACACTCATAGTACAAGATGCAGACATGATAGCCTGCATGAACACTATTAGTACAAATATTTCTTCTCCTTGAGTTAAGAGAAAGTAGCTGTATAACTATCCTAACTATTTTGTATATACAGATGCAAAATTGTCCTTCTTTTGTATCCCCTTTTTTGTTTAATTTTGTTAGAGATGGGTATTCTATTGCCATTTAAACATTGTAGGTGCATGAATTCAGAAATAAATAATCCAACATAGTCCAGTATTAATTTTAATGAGAAAGAAATAACAATGAGCCAGATTCAAACCAGGTTACTAGACAGTTATAATAATTAATACATTGCATATTTTATTCATAGTAGTTATTCAGAGTACAAGATACAGACATGATATCTTGTCTAAACACTATTAGTACAAACCTTTCTTCACATTGAATAAAGAAAAAGTAGCTGTATATCTATCCTAGTTATTTTATATATACATTTTTTTCATTACAAAATGGTCCTTCTTTTTATCCTCCTTTTTTATTTTGTTTTGTCATTGCCATTAAAATATTGTAGATGATTGAGTTCAGCAAAATAACTCAATGTAGTCCAATAGTCCATCATAGTAGTGGGTTATCTGCAGAACTGGCAATGATAGGAATTGTTGACTTGAACCTTTTACAGCTCAGCATATTAATATGGCTTTACCTTTTAAACCTTGTTTTTATACTTTTCTGCTGGATGGTTAAGACCAAGTTAAAGCAAAACCTATATAACCAAAAATGTAACTTTTGTGTCTGACAATGTCATTCAGATCCCCTCAGGATTTCCCCTGAAACCCTGTACTGAAGTTTGTAGATCCCTTGTCAGTGTCAGCCATGTGGATGAGTCACAACCATTGCTTTACCAAGTTGCTCGCTGTGAAAGCCTGAGAGAATATTTTCTCTGCATGTGACTCTCCTTAGGTACATGCTATATCATAGATCGCATTCCTCTGTGGCCCCATAATCTCCTTGATCAGAAAATTTGGGACACACCTGAGTTACTGGATATTACAGCAGAGGTTCTTATATGCCCTGAGTCCTCACTGACCTTGAAAGGCTAGGGCCAAAATATTGGCTATCCTTGTTTCCATTCTTTTACTCTAATTTTTGGTCTGCATACTTAAGGTGTTAACCCTGCAGAAGAGAAGTTTAGTGATATTATTACACTATCAGAGTAGTATAATTTTCACTATATAAATCTTTTACCTTCTTTATGAGACTGATTCCTATGTATTTCATATTTCTGGATATTTATCGTGAGGGTCATGGTTTCCATAATTTCGTTCTTAGTGCAGGAGTTGTTTCTGTATAAAAATAATATTGATTTTTAAGTGTTGACTTTGTATCCTGCAATTCTACTTAATTTTTGTTATTAAATATAGAAGTCTCTTAAATTTGTTTTATCGCCCTCCATCAGTTCTTTCCATCCCTGCACTACCTGAACTATCCTAGCAGAGCTTTGTGGTTTCCTATGTAAAGCATCATTGTCTGCAAGCAATGATAATGTCTCTTCTTTGTTTTCAATCATTATTCCTTTATTTCACTCTTGTATAATTTCTCTGGCTAAAGCTTCCAGAACTATACGGAATAGGAGTGGAGGCAGTGGGCATCCTTGTCTTCTTCCCAATTTTATTTATTTATTTATTTTTGTATTTTAGGGGAGGGTGTACAAGGTCTTCAGGGTATCACTACTACATCAGTCTCCTAGTGATCCACCTGTTTACAGCCTCATCAGAGCTAGGATTACATGGGGGAGGGGCACCCCGCCCAGTCTCAATTGCTGTTTTAGCATGCATGCCCTGGAGGCACAGCCCGCAAGACAGGCTGGCAGGCCCAGGGAATGAACCTCCAGCCCCCTACAGGTGCTCAAACCTGCTGAGCTATTTGGCTGGCCCTTGTTTCTAATTTTGAAGTGGAAGTTTTCAAGTCTTGACTTTTATCAGGTTGAGGTATAAACCATCTATTCCTATTTTCTGCAGGATTTCGATCATGAATGAATGTTGGACTGTGTCAAAAGCTTTTCCTGCATCTACTGGAATGTATTTAAAAGGATGTGGACTTTTTACACAATGGAATATTACTCCACTGTAAATAAAGATCAGCTAGAGGCTTTTATAGATAAATAGATGCAATTAGAGAACATACTGGCAAGTGAAATACATCGAACCCGCATGTGTAAGCATCATATCATCCTGTTAGTATAAGAACCCGAATGAGTAAATAAAATCGGAAAAATACAATAGGTACTGTCCAAGGAAATGAACTTTTTCAATGGGAAGGAAAAACTGAGATGAGGAAAAGAATGAAAGAAAGAAGGAAAAAATTATATTTATGCATATATACAGGAGAGCTTGGATAATTGTATTGCTGATTTCTCCTGGTCTATTGAAAGAAGTTAGTACTTAATTTTTTTTCTTTTCTTCTTTCCATATATGGTTCATTATTTGTTTGTGTATAGAAAATTATATATATATATATATATATATATATATATATATATATATATATATTCCTATATTGTTTGTTTGTCTGGGTTTTCTGAGATTCAGCTTCACTGTTGCCAAGGTGATGTCAAACTTGTACATTCAAAGCATCCTCCTGAAGTGACTTCTTAAGCTGGGACTACTGACATGTACCATTTTTCTTACCCTGTGTTCTTTTTAAATCAAAGGCTCAGATGTATAAACTATTATATATACTATATTTCTTGATCCAGTCTGATTTTTTTCACCATTTCTCACTTTTGCCTTATATATATGTATTCCCATTTGTTCAAAAAATCTATCCATTTTCCAAAACTATCCTTTCCTTTTTGGACTACATTTTTTTGCTTTGATCAACCATTTATGTTCAAGTGCTCTATAAATAAAAGAGCTATAAACTTTTATTACTTTTCACTGGATTTTAGCTCTGGACATATTTTCCCCCCAAATTTATAATTCCTTTAGAGAAATAAATGTCAATTTTTAAAAATTTTATCTTCTGTTAAAATAGTTTTACGCATAGTAATACAAACATTCCCCTCTATTCTATTTCTATTTGTGGCATCAAAATTCATCAGAAACCAAAATTGCATTTTTATAAAACCCAAACACTCTCTCCTTCTCTGTGTCTGTTTCTCTCTCTCTCTCACTTTCTGCTTCTCTCTCTCTCTCTCTCTCTCTCTCTCTCTCTCTCTCCAGCTTCATATCTGGCCTCTGAACTACTCTCTCTCTAGTGATTGATAGTTATGTGAGGTATTAAGATAATAGACTGTGTTCAAAAGATTTTAATGAACCATAAATGACAGATCACTGTAATACTTACCTGTGACAGACATAGCTATTGATTTCTGAAAATTTATCCTCTGATTCTTCTTTAATAGAAGTATCTCTGAATGTTAACCAAGAATAGTGTTATCCAAAACACAGACTACATTTCCTAGTCTTATTGTAGCTAGATATGGTGATATAACTAATTTATGTCCTTGGAAATTTAAGTAAAAGTATAAGAATATGTTTCCAAAAAATATTAAAAAGTGGACCTTTGTACTTCTATAGATTTTTCTCCATCCTAATGCCGAATTGTGGACATCATGGAACCAAAATATAAGTCATGATGGATTATAAGGTAGAAGCTAAACATTGAAGATAATAGAGTGATTAATTATAAAAGATACTCTTTCTACGACTGAAATGTTTATCTCTAGAATTAATTTCAATATGAGACCAATAAATATGGAGCTATAATTGCTTTGGGATGTTTATCTCTCATAGATTTAACTATGTGGTTTTCTAATACTATGATTGAATTGTGGGCATATCATTGAGTGATCAGTTGTTTGAATATTGAAGTAGTCTATGGAATTAAAACGCTTCTTTCAGTTGAAGTTTAATCACTGATTTTCCACATTTGGATCTACTCAACTTCTACTTGGAGAAAAAAATGATCACAAATAATAGGATTTGTATTCCTTTTCAGTTTTTATTTTATGTTCCATTACATTTAGTTGACTCTGCCTTTGTATAACTTTTAACAGTAGCATCGTTACATAATACCTGCTTCAAGTGAAGGATCACTGAAGTGTGACATGCAATGTTAGAAGAAATAAGAGGAAAAAAAAAAAAAAAAGAAATGCATTTCCTTCAACTAAAGAATTGTGAGATGCGGATTACTAGTTTTATTCCTACCCTTTCTTTCCTTTCCTCAGATTTTCTCATTCATTTTATTTCCCAAGTCTCAATACAGCAGTGAGAATTGGAACTATTAAGATTACCATTTTGGCAATATTGCCAAAATGATCATATCTGGTACCTTTACTTTCTCTCAGGCCATAGCTGTATTCCAGGATGCCAGTGATAGTGAGAAAATGGTTCTTTAATAAGTACCATCAAGGTGGGGGGTTAGCTTGGTGGTCTCAGTGCCTGCCTGGCAGGTGCAAAGACCTGAGGTCAATCTCTGGTACTGCATGTCATGCTAGTCCAGAGATGAGATGGCTACTGAAGTTGGGCATGGCGATACATGCCTATAATTCTAGTCCTTTAATGTCCTCTTCCAGTCTTGTTTCTAATGTCTTCTTCTATTTCTTTATTTTTCATCCAGCTCCTTTTAAGTTTTCTTTCCTTAAGGTAAAATCAGCATATTCAGATCATATTTATTGTATGAAATTTTCTGGTTTGTTCTAGACTTCATCATTTAACAACAAATCTTGTTCATGTATTTAAAGGGGCAGACTAAGAATGACCACATTTGTCATTTTCTTGGCTGTTTTTGATATTGTTATTCCTGATTGTACTACTTTAACCAAAAGACATAATTTTTCTAATTAGTTGTTCTTCCTGGTATTCCAAGGCTGAAATTCATACAGATCATAAAAAAAAAAAAATACTTCAGGACAGTGCCAAGGAACCATGGGCTAGGCCAAATAGGCCTCAGATTCTCATAGTAGATTGAAGAGATAAGATTTTTGCAGCCGACTCAAAACTGAAAAGCCAGCTATACCTAGAAGGTATCCCTGAGAAGTAGTCATTTTCCAAAGCTTCTGGATGATAATAATAAAGATACATGCTATAAACAATTCATAAACAACACCTCAGCAATTAAACTTCAAAAATAGAAAGTAGGAAGACACTTAAGCAAGACACAAGTTCAAGTTTGCAGGTTACCAAAGGCAAACCCAGGAGCCCATGAGGAGGAAAAATGTAAAACATACCAACTTAAACTCTCTGAAGTTGGAACAGTGGAAGTAACAAGGCAGAAAAAGAGATCTAGAAAATATCAAATCCAGAACCAATTTCTCAGATAACTGCAGAGATGTTCAACATAATTAAGGACATGTTTAATGACTGCAGAACAGATTCATGTAAGTAGAAGAGCTTAGGAAAATGAGGGAAACCATGAATGCTCAACATAGAAAAGAAATAAAACCATGAAACAGAGTAAAATATACAGAAAATTGAAACAGCCATTGAAAGTATACACATCAGAATGAGCCAAAGTGAGGATAGAATCTGAGATACAGAAGACAAGCTTGTGGTTAGAGATCAAAAAAAGGAAGATTTCTTAAAAACAGCAAAGGATCAGAAAAATCAGTTCCACAGCTTCAAAATGATGCAAGGACTAAAAATATGAGAGTGATGGGAACCAAAGAAAAACAGCAGATAGGGCAAATGATATTCAAAAAAAAAAAAAAAAAACAGCAAAAACTATTCACAGAAGTTATGGCAGAAAACTTCCCAAGCATGAAAGAAGAATTTGACATATAGAATTTCAATTAGGCATGAACAACATAGAAAATTTGTATCAATGCATAAAAGAGTCAGGATCACAGAAATTCAACACAAGAACAGAATATTAGAGCTGTTAGATAAAATAACTAACATAAAAATTATCTATGAGGGAAAGCCCATCAGAGTCACAGCAGACCTCTCAACACAAATCCTGAAGTCAAGGAGATCTTGGGGGTAAAGTATGTTGAATTCTAGATGATTACAACCTCCAACACAGACTGATGTGCTTCACAAAATTATCTTTCAAAAGTATTGGTGAAATTATACTCCTATGACACAGAACAACTGAAGAAATTCATGACCACCAAAATAGCACTCCAAAACATTCTGAATAACATTTTAGAATGAGATAAAAAAAAAAAAAAGACTACAGAGAGGACAGGGCAAATGATATTAAGAGAAATATTTTTTACCCAACAGAATGAAAGCACCAGGCAAGGAAACAGGTAAATAGAAGGGAGAAAAGGGAATCAACAGTGAGAAGTTAACATCATAAGTATAAACCAATATGTATCGATTATAACCATATATGAATTATCTCAATTAACCAATGAAAAGAACACAAAATTGTCAGAATGAATAAAGAAGCAAGAGCCAACAATATGTTGAATATAAGTAGCACACTTAATTTAAAAGAAATTCATAGACTGAAAATCAAAGGATGGAAAACAATCCTCCATGAGATATGGAACCCAGATAAAAGCAGGGCATAGCTATTTCATTTACAGACAAGGTGGATTTCAAGCCACAACTCATTGAAAGAGACAAAGAGGCTACTACATTCTTGTAAAGGGAATAGTCCAAGAAGAAGAGATACTGTCTCTGTCTCTCTGTCTCTCTGTCTCTGTCTCTCTGTCTCTGTCTCTGTCTCTCTCTGTCTCTGTCTCTGTCTCTCTCTGTCTGTCTGTCTCTCTCTCTCTCTCTCTCTCTCTCTCTCTCTCTCTCTCTCTCTCT
>PVKA01013805.1:0-54049 GCA_004027165.1 Ctenomys sociabilis | reverse complement strand
AAAACTTTTTTTTTTCTTTCTTTTTTTTTTTTTTGGTGGAACCAGGGATTGAACTCAGATCCTGGCATTTGCCAGGGAAGTGCTTATTCTGCTGAGCCATCTCCCCGGCTCCCCTAAAACTTTTCACAGGAAAGTAAATGGAAGAGTCCTTACTAATAGTAATTATATTAGTATTATATTAAAATTTAAAATGAACATGTTCAAAGACTAAGGGTTGAGTTTGTGTCTCCTGATTTCCCAGTCTGGTGCTCTTTCTTTACATTATGTGATTTTTTATAGAATTGTTTTGTTATATGAAATTTAAAACCCACTTTGAGGTCTAAAGTGTTACAACTGCAAAGGAGACTATTGTAGGGTACTGGAAGTCTTTTTGTTCTTGTTTCTGTTCTTTAGCCAGTTTTCATCTTTAAGATTAAATTAAGCTCAGTGCAGCTGTGAGGCTTAACTGTTCTGCCTGTTGTGTCTTCTAGTTTGTACCTGTTCAAACTAGGTCTGGCTCCTCAGATTCAAGACCTTTATGGAAAGGTTGACTTCACAGGTAAGGAGATAATAAACTTAGAAAGAAATGCTTGATTTATGTGGAAATAATCTGGAAAGTTCACTGTAGAAATTTTAAAGAACTAGGGCTTTAGAAATACTCTGACAAGAAAAATGAAGGGAATACAAATAAATTGTCTTTCCTAGCATAATGCAGAAATACTAAACTTAGAATTTAGGCTCTGGTCTCTTATTTATGACATGGGCATAGCTGCAGAAACTTGGTTTTTGTATGAGAATATTAGCATATAACATGAAACGTAATAGTATTAGCATAAAACTTTAGTGTGTAATGGAAAAATTTTGTTTTCCTCTCTAGCTATTATCTGCTGAGGGCAAATCAAAGGCAAGAGTGGGAAGTGAGGTGATGGAAAGAAGACAGTTTAGTAATTTTAAGCTGGGTGTAGTAGTGCATGCCTATAACCCCTGCACTTGGGAGGCTGAGGCAGGACAATCCCTATGGGTTAGAGGCCAGCCTAGGCTATCTAGCGAATTCAAGGCCCCCTGAACTACATTAATGAGACTATGTCTAAAAAAAACAAGATGGTAATTTTAATATTTTAGCTTTTTTGGGTGGGTGTTTCTATTTGTGCAAGTCTGTTTTTTTTGTCCTTGTGACAACATAGCTGGTGCTCTGAAACCTGATAAGGAAAAAAAGTTTATTTAGCTCAGAGCTTTGGAGGCTGGAAGTCTTAAGATCATTTGACCCCATTGGTTTGACCTCTGGAGAGAAACTTGGGTGACATCCTGGTGGAGCACCTCCAGTGAGAGATCACTCGCCTTGCAATGCAGAGTAGAACTGGATGTGGCCAGCCTTTAGCAGTTTGCTTGCTGGTGTTTTCCCCTCCCCCACTCCTTCCCCTTCTTCCTCCCCCCTACCCCTTTCTCTTTTTCTCTCAGAACTTGGAGTCCTCTTGAAACTCCCTTAATCCTGTCTGCCAGCAGGACCTGAGAACTCCCAGCAGGTTCTGCCTCTTACAAGTCCCCGGACCTCTTATGTCATTGAACTGAGTCCCAGGCCTCTAATTTGAATACATTGGACAAACCGCATCCTGGCATCCAGGTCTAATGAAGGGACTTAGGGAGAAAGGGGAGCACCCCCAATACTGGCTAGGGAGAAGGTAGATTTAGATTTTTCCACTGATGATTATTTTGTAGGCCTGGGAGTTTAAAAAAATAATAAATTATTTTACTTTTAAAAAGAAATGTATTGGGTTATTATAGTGTCTCACTATGCAGCTTGTACTCAATGATTCTCCTGTTTTCAGCCTCCCTAGCACTGGGATTATATACACATGCCACTATGCCTGACACAGATTTTTTTTATTTTTTGATGCAAGATCTTACTGGATATTCTAGACAGCCTTGAATTCACTGTGTAACCTTGGCTAGCCTTAAACTCACAGTGATCCTCCTGCCTCAGCCTCCTGAGTGCTAGGATTATGGGCATGCGCCATTACATCCAGCTAGTAATAAACTTTTTATCTATGATACTTTTCCTTTTAGGGAAGTTGTTCCCCAGACTTGGGGCAAGGCCAAACCTTGCATTTTGTTTTGTTTATCATTTGGCTTTCTGCCTTAGAACCAAGATTGCTGATTAGTAGCTAGTGATTTGCATTGCAAGGGCTGAGATAACTGATTCACTTGTTGAGCTGCTTTTAAAGCTTCTATTTATAAGTTTATTGTAGGAAATACCATAAACACCACTTTAAAAAAAAAATTCCCACAGTGCCTTCAGAGCTATGCCTGAGGCCCATCTGTTAGTGGTCAGTGCACATAGCAGGTACTGTGCTGTGTGTCTTCATAAGTTATTCATTAAACTATGGCAACAACTTTAAGAGGTTGGCTGCTATCTTAAAGTTGAGGACTCTTTCCTTCTCTGAGCTGTGTAAGGTGCTTAACTTGCCTGCCTGAGTCTTTATTTTGTCTTACAGAAGAAGAAATCAACAACATGAAGAGTGAGCTGGAGAAGTATGGGATCCAGATGCCTGCCTTCAGCAAGATTGGGGGCATCTTGGCCAATGAGCTCTCTGTGGATGAAGCTGCATGTAAGGAGAGAGAGAGATTTTCTAGGTTCAGATGGGATTGTTGGTACCACTTGCAATAATTGGTACTATGGTGGTATTCTTGGGCATTAGGAATTTTCCTGAAGAGTTTAAATTGATAGTTGTAAATGGTAAACACTGCTGTAAACACTCCCGTGCTATTGTTATCTGGAAATGAATTATTGATTCTGTTTGTTAGGAAAACATTTAAGCAGGTTCTACATTTCAGAGTTCTACATTTCAGGGCCTGATGCAGTTTGTTTGCCCCCATATGGCATTTAGTAGGCAGTAAAGGGTGAACATTTTATTTTTTATTTCTTTTTAATGTATTTGGTTGTTACAGAGTCTTATCGCACAGCTTAGACTCCTGTTTTCAGCCTCCCCAGTGCTGGTATTATAGGCATGTGCTACCTTCCCCAGACTCTGTGGCCAGCTCAGCCGACCCTTTGGGAGGGGCTGGTGTGGCATGTGATGCTGGGGATTGAACGGTGGTTCCTGTGCTTACCTAAGCTTGCCTAAACAGGTGCTTTAGTCCACTAAACTATCTGTGTGGTCCCTTAAGATTTTTTTAGAAATCTTTTTACTTATTGATTATTTGATACAGGGTCTTAGCTATGGACTCAGACTTATAGTGATCCTTCTGTCTCATCCTCCTAGTGCTGAGATTATAGACATGCACCGCCATGCCCGGTTTCAGTGGCTGGCATGGTGTGGGACTGGCGCCACATAGGATATCAGGGGTCCAACCCAGGTGCTTGCGCTTCCCAGGCAGGCACTTAAACCGCCAAGCTATCTCCCCAGCCCCAGAGTGAACATTTTTATTTTTATTTTATTGTATTTTTTTATTTTAGTGAACATTTTTATAACAAATGTTTTTTTTGCAAAATTCTCTTAGCATTGTTGCTCTGTGAAGCTGCAAATTTAGCATGGGTCACAGACAGAGCTGTGGTTTTGTGTATCATAAAGTAGAGACCAGGTTTGAGGACTCAGGACACTGTTCCCATATCTTTAAACATTTCTCTGGCTCTGAAGGAGTCTTTCTCTGTAATAGGAGGTTGCAATATTGTTCTGTGTATGTCATGTATACTGTTTAGTAATCTTGCTGTTCTGTGCTTTGGATTTTTTTTAGTACATGCTGCTGTTATTGCTATTAATGAAGCTATTGACCATAGGATTCCAGCTGACACATTTACAGCTTTGAAAAACCCCAATGCCATGCTTGTAAATCTTGAAGAGCCCCTGGCTTCCACTTACCAGGATACACTTTACCAGGCCAAGCAAGACAAAATGACAAATGCTAAAAACAGGGTAAAAATGGAATATCTCTTCTTTCTAATTGAAGTATATTTTTGTAATCATTTGATGATGCCACTTTAACAATCAGTACTACTTATATACAATAAAATTCACTTACTTAAATGTACAGTATGACTTTTACCAAATGAATGATCACCCCAAAGAGTTCCCTGGCAACTTTTCCCTCTCCTGCTCTCACCCAAACTCCAGGCAACTACCAGTCTGTCTTCTGTCATTACATGTTACCTTCCCTGGAATTTCATACAAATGGAATCACATTGTCTTTTGGTATTAGACTCTAGTTTGACCTCTGTTTTCTTTTTGAATTTTGTGTAATGAAGTTTTGGACTATGGCCATTAAAAATCGACAGTGCCTTTTTGAAAGAGGATTTCTAAATATTTGCTTGGTCTTTTTTTCCCAGTTTCTCTGGGGTGAAGTATTTGGTTAACATTGTTTTAAGGTAGGTAGAAATTAGTTGAATGAGTCTAACTTGAAAAATCTTAAAGCTAAGAATCTCATTTTAGACTACAGTGTCTCTATTCTTTGGAAACTATCCAGATGACAAGAGGAAGGCAACTCTGTTCTCAGAGTACTCTTTTTTTTTTTTTTTTTCTCTTATCATTGTAGAGCAGGGATTTCACCCCACAGAATAGGTGCCACATTCGCTGCAGGGAAGTTGCTATGACCAGATCCCTGCCTCCACCGCCAACCAGAGGCTCCACTACCCACTTTTCATATATTTAGTGAGAATCATACAGCCGTGCTGTGGGCTTTACAAGGATTCTAAACCAAGTAATAGACACTTGAGTGGTGTTATGGTAGGGGAGAAGTAGAGGCATTTCTGTGTCTTTCTAGAGAATTGAGCTGCTAATTTAATTACATTTTTTTTCCTCTTCAGACAGAAAATTCTGAGAGAGAAAGGGATGTTTATGAGGAGCTGCTCACTCAAGCTGAAATTCAAGGCAATGTAAACAAAGTAAACAGTAAGTATGCTCCTGGGTCATTACAGAATCATGTGAGGGCTGAGCTACTCTTGGAGCAAGAGAATGGCCTACTGTAGAGTTTTCAAATCTGATGGGCTTGTTCAGGCCTCTGAGGCTTATATTCTGATATTCTTGGCCCTGTTGCACTCCCATCCTTGGGCAGGTGCTGGATCCTGCATCCACAGGAGCAGCTCTTCAGTTTGTCGTTTTGGCCATGGGTTCACCCCTCCACCATGCTATAAACTTTTTTAAGAAAATACATTTTCCTTGTTTTTTAATGATATTGGAGAACTGAACATAGGCATGATCTACCACCAAACTATATAACAGCCTTTTTAATTTTATTTTAATTTTGAAACAGGGTGTCACTAAATTGCTCATGGTGACCGATATGACTTGAGATCCTCCTGCTCCAGCTCTCCCAAGTAGCTGGGATTACAGCTGTGTGGCACCATGCCCAGCACAATTTCCAGTTTTTAAAGTAACTTTTTTTTTTCTCTTAAAGAGGTCTAGAATATCTATCTGTGTGTGTGTGTGTGTGTGTGTGTGTGTGTGTGTGTGTGTGTGTGTGTGTAAGTCCTCCATGTCTTAGAAATAACCCTTTACTGACATTTTTACTCAGGCTCTTCAAAGTATTTAAACAAAAATGAGATTATAGTTTCTATATTAATTTTTGAAAGTATGTTACATACTTTTGAGGACTTAATTCCTAAGAAGTGTCTTTCATTTTGTCGCACCTATGCTAAAGTACCTGCATTAGCTAGCTCCCTGTCAGATTGAACCCAGGACCTTGCAGATGCTGGACTGTGCTCTACTACTGATTTGTTTCATTTTGAGGCAGGGTCTTGCTGGTTGTCCATGCTGGCCTCAAGCTACCCCTAGAAACTGATAGGTAGACCTAATGAATGACCAGAGTCTGTGGAATCTGATGAGCAACCTGGTTGGGAACCTTTGGACTTCATGACTTTATTTCCTTTCTAATTCTGAAGTATTATACTTCTGAAATACTGTAGGTTAGAGATTTCCCCAGTAGAGTCAAGCATGGTGATAGATGCTTGTAATCCCAGGATCTCAAGTTCCAAGCCATCCTGTGCTACATAATGAGTTCTAGGCTGTGGTGAACTACAAAGTGAGACCCTGTCTCAGAAAACAAAGAAAAAAAAGAGTTATCTGAGTAATATTTCCCTATCTGGACCTAAAGTTACTTGTGTTTGAGAAGGAAAAGTATGCAAGTCCTTATATTAAGGTCCATTTTTCAAAGCCTTTGCTTTTTTCTCCTCAGTACTTTCTGCATTAGCAAATGTTGACCAGGCTTTAGATCAGGGAGCCGTGCTGGCCTTGTTGAAGGCCCTGCAGTCCCCAGCCCTGGGTCTCCGAGGGCTGCAACAACAGAATGGTGACTGGTACCTCAAGCAGCTCCTGAGTGACAAGCAGCAGAAGCAGCAGGTGACAATATACTGGGTTGAACCTTCATGTCTTTGTATATATGCACTGGAGTCTCCTGCTACTTAAAGATGTTGACATGGCTTTTCTTACTCCTCAGAACCATCTTCTGTTCTATTTAGTTTTCAGATAGCCTCAGGTAAAGTATCTGGTATCTTTAGCTGCCTTTGCTTTTAGAGCTATGAATCCTCTTTTGTATTTTAGGGAAGGGTCTACAGGGTGTTCAGGATCTCATTACTAGATCAGACTCATGGTGATCCACCTGTTTACAGGCTCCCAAGAGCTAGGATTAATGGGCGCGTACCACCACCCCTAGTCTCAATTGCCCTCTCAGTGCACCCCAGGGGTGGCATGGCAGGTCCAGGATCGAACCTACAGCCCCTGTGCCTGCTTGCAGGTGCTTTAATCTGCTGAGCTATTTGGCTGGCTCTGTGAATCCTCTTTTTAAAAGGAATAATATAGCCCTCCCCCAACACCTCTTCATTTGTTTCTAACCCCTGTCACCGGAAAAAAGCCTTTGGAGAGAAACCTAAATTATTTTTACCCTCTTACTTTAGGAATTTCCGCTGTAAAACACTTCTGGCCACAATGGGAAAATACTTAACTGGCAGTAGGGGTAGATTATGTGGAATTGTACTTCACGAGTTTCTTATAAGCTCATTTGTCTAAGTAAGGGCAAGTATATGTTTCCAGATTCCCAGCATATATTGGTCAGAGCAAGAAGCATTGATGTGCTAGCAGTTCTCTAAATATTTTCAGAATATTTTGATGGTTTAGACATATATATACAGAGTCTCACTACTAAATCAGTCCCCTAGTGATCTGCCTGCTTACTGCCTCCCAAGAGCTGGGATTACAGGCACATACCGCCACACCCAGTCTCATTGGCCATCTCAGTGCTCCCTGGGGGCAGGGCCAGCACAGCAGGCCCAGGGATCAAACCTCTGGTCCCTGCACCTGCTTGTAGGCTGTTGAATCCACTGAGCTATTTGGCCAGCCCTAGACATAATATTTTTAAAATGTACTGATGTCTGGAAAGTCACTCGTTTGGCTCTGATTTGGCCAGGGCTTCTGGCTGTAGCAGGGCAGCTACCTTGGCATGCCTAGATTAGAACTCTATGTCTGCTCTTTACCCCTTGTGACTGCTGTTAGGGTGTGAGAACTCCTAGGCCCTGGGTAGAGGCCCAAGTCCTCTTTTCATAAATGCTCTTTGCTTTTCTCAGAGTGGTCAGCTTGAACCCCTGCAGAAGGAGGAGCTGCAGGCCGGAGTGGATGATGCCAACAGTGCTGCCCAACAGTATCAGAGAAGTAAGTTCTGTCAGTGTAGATAAAGGAGGGAGGGAAGCTAGCTTTATATTTCTTGAAGGACTGAGGTCAGCATCTGTTGCTCCTTTCCCCCTGCTACCAGCCTGTAGCTGTAATAAACTGTCAGGTAGCTTTGGTGGCAGTAGGGTTCTTTTTTTTTTTAAGGAAAGGGTCTACAGGGTCTCACTATGCAGATCGGACTCATATTGACTCTCCTGTTTTAGCCTCCTAAGTACTGGGATTACAGGTGCGTGCCACCATGCCCAGTCTCAGTCTCCCTGTGGGTGGTGCCGGCACGGCATGCCAGGGATTGATCCCCAGCTGCTGTGCTCTGCCTAAGCAGATACTTTAGTTGGGTTCTGCTTTACAAGTAGGACTGGAGCCAGGTGTGATGAATTCCTATAATCCCAGCACTTGAGAGGCTGGAGGCAGGATTCCCGTAAATTTGAGGCCAGCCTGAACTATATAGAGAAACCCTATCTCAAAAAGACTGAAATCAGTTCCATTTTCCTTTGGCTAATAAGCATTTCATGATTGGTTAGGGACGTATCTGGAGATGACACTTAATGGGATTGATAAGATTGGCAATGTGAAAGAATGTTCCTCATGTGGACATACAGAGAAAGGGACATGGGAACAGAAAGTGTAGGTGGTGAAAGATGCATTAAAGTAGTTAGAATACAATTCTTTTTATGAGGCAAGAAAATTTTTATTGCTGCAGAAAGCAAGTGTACTCATCCCACCTCACCAACAGCCTTAGGAGTCACAAAAATGCAGACTGAACACCACAAAGTAAAAGAGACTCTGGGAGATGGGCCTTTGGCCTATATTGGCCATAATGCTGAGGTGACCTATTGACCTTGTTAGAATAACTCTAGCAGGGAAAAACACCAATTAGTTCTAACGTCTAAGAATAAAGTTTTGGAAAGTGTTTTGGACTGAGGAGTGTGAGGTGAGTGCTGGGAAGCTTGTGGGAAGCCTTGAATGGCAGAGTGGAAGAAACTCAACTTTTATTCACTGGGTTCCAGGAAAAAGTTGTGGTGGCTCATGGGAGGAAATGAGTAGAAGGAAAATGTGGATTAAAAGAAAAAAGAGGAAGGCTGGGCGTGGTGGCGCATGCCTGTAATCCCAGCACTCGGGAGGCTGAGACAGGAGGATTGTTGCGAGTTCGAGACCAGCCTGAGCTACAAAGTGAGCCCGAGGCCAGCCTGAACTGCATAGTGAGACCCTGTCTCAAAAAGACAAAAAAAAAAAAAAAAAAGAAAAAAGAGGAGGGCAGTAGCACAAATGCCTGCCTGACAAGCATAAGGTCCTGAGTTCCATCTCTAGTACTGACCCCCCCAAAAAAATTTTTTTTTAAAGAGGAAGAAAACAACTAGGAAGCTTGCTTATTTATGTATGTATGTATGTATTTATTTATTTAGTAACAGCCAGGTAAGGTGGTTATAGTTCTGGTTCTGGTTCTATCTGGAGGCTGAGAAAGAATCACAAGTTTGAGCACAAGCCAGGGCAACTAAATTAGTAAGACCTTGTCTCACAATGAGAAAAAAAAGGACTAGAGATGGAGTTCAGTGCGAAGATTTCATTTGAGACAAGTTTTCATTAAGTTGCCCAAGCTGGCCTCAAACTCATGATCCTTCTGTCTCAGCCTTCCAAGTAGCTAGTGTGTATTTCTCTGTGGAGCTGGGAGACAGCTGTTCAAAGATAAAAAGTTCCATCTCAAACTTTTTGGCTGGCACTGTAATTCTGACTTTCTGTTTCTGCATAGGGCTGGCAGCAGTGGCAGCAATTAATGCTGCAATCCAGAGGGGTATTGCTGAGAAGACTGTTCTAGAGCTCATGAATCCTGAAGCCCAGCTGCCCCAGGTGTATCCATTTGCTGCTGATCTCTATCAAAAGGAGCTGGCTACTCTACAGCAGCAGAGCCCTGAAGTGAGTTGACTGAGTCTGTGAACAAAGCAGGGCGGGAGCGAATTTAATAGCCCTGTGTTCCTATGCTTATGTACACTTTTTCCAGAAGCATAGCCCTCATGAACACATAAGTCCCTTGGTTTTGGAGAAGCTGCTCACTGTTCTCTCTCATTCCTGATAGCATAGCCTCACTCATCCAGAGCTTTCTGTTGCTGTGGAGATGCTGTCATCTGTGGCCCTCATCAACAGGGCACTGGAGTCAGGGGACATGAACACAGTGTGGAAGCAGCTGAGCAGCTCAGTTACGGGCCTGACCAACATTGAGGAGGAAAACTGCCAGAGGTGAGGCTTGAGGGAATACCTGGCATCTGGCCAGCTCATGCCCGTCTTTTGTTTTAGTCCTCCCACTTTTCTTTACAGTGTCCCATCTTTTGAACAGTTCTAGCTGCCTTCTTTGCCTTATTATAAATTGGAAGTAAATCCAAAGACTTATATTATTATCTAAATCTAAAGGCTGTTACGGTTAGTAAGTATTTTGTATTACCTCATATTAAAAGGCATATAAACTTTCCTCTTATAAGGTATTCTAAGATTGAAACCACCATTAGATATTTTTCCTTGTCATTGGAACATCATTTCTTAATCTTTTTACCATCAAAAGGTCCTTTCCATGAAACATTCACATCATATTTTGACCCCATACATTTTTTCTCAACATTCATACTTGCTGGATAATGACTTCTTGGTCTATCATTCTTTCTAGATGTGTTAGCGCATGTGTGGCTGTTTATTTATGGTGGGTACGGCATTGGATAGGGGTCCATGCATGTAAAGCAAGTACTCTGCCCTTGAGCAACAACCCTGGATCTGACCTTTTTTTCCCTTTGTCTTTATTCAGTTTTTTATTTGTTATGTTGATTTGTATTGGGGATCAAGGTACTTGCATTTGCCAGGCCTGCTCTTGTGCTGCTGAGATATATTCCGGGCCTTCCCTTTTGTCTTTAGATGTATTACTTGAGCTGCTGCCTCTAATTCTAGAGCTCATTTTACCTGGAATTTAGATTATATAACAGACTACTGAGAATAAGTGATTTCCATGTCTTCTCATGCTTGGTTTGAGGTAACTCCCTAGTCCCAGAATTTGCCTATAGCTTTTATCACACAATTGGGATATCCTAGTAGTTTTATTCTTTGGATACTTGGCTTCTTTGACTTTCATTCCTGTTACTCAGAACAATCCTGATAGTTATTTTTCTTTTCTTTTCTTTTCTGCTTTTGGTTGGGATCTGGGCCAGGTATCTTGATGAACTAATGAAGATGAAAGCTCAGGCACATGCAGAGAATAATGAATTTATTACCTGGAATGACATCCAGGCTTGTGTGGACCATGTGAACTTGGTGGTGCAAGAAGAACATGAGCGTGAGTAATTGTCTCTCAGATGGGTGTCAATAGCAGAGGGTGGTGTGCATCTGAGCTGGGCCTAGATAACATTCCTGGAGGGCTTTTGGGTGAAAAGTTGAAAACATGAAGTGCTTGCCAGGTAGCTAGCGGACTAAAGTGCCTGCTTAGGCAGAGCGCAGTGGCCAGGGTTCAATCCCTGGCCTACCTTGCTGGCCCCTTGCTGGGGTGTGCCGAGATGGCAGTTGAGACTGAGAGTGGTGGCATGTGCCTATAATCCTAGCGCTTGGGAGGCTGAAAACAGGAGAATTACTAAAAGTCTGATCTATGTAATGAGACCCTGTAGACCTTGTCCTGAATACATTTTTTTTTAAAAGTTGAAAATACATAACTCAAAAAGCTAAGATTGGGTATTGTTTTCAAAATGGTAGGCAGGGGGCTGCGGATTTGGCTCATTGGTAGAATGCTTGTCTAGTAAGCTGGACGCCCTGGGTTCGGTTCTCACCACCAAAAAGAAAAAGTAAACATCCCCTAAAAAACAGTTCAACCAAAAAATTACAGTAAAATCAAAAAAGACCGAAAAACAAAAAGGCAACCCAAAATGTTAGGCAGTGTCTATAATTAGATAGGTGCATAATAAGATACAAGTTTTTCTGGAGGTGAACTGAACATGATCCATTATTGCTGAGTGCTCTTTTAACCAGTAGTTCTGGCGCTAAGGACCTGGAACTGGGTCAGCTTGCACAGACTGGGGACCTAGGACACCTCACGCTTTAGGTACCAGACAGGTGCAAAGTTCAGGGTTCCTAGGCTGCTGCATTTCTGAACTACTGGCTGCAAATTCAGGGATCCCCTGTATCTAGATTCAGTAGTTTTCAGAACTCAGAAAATGCCAGACTTATCACAGTTATAAGGATATAAATAAGGATCAGCCAAAAGAAGACCCATAGGGCAAAGCCTGGGAGACTCCCAGATACAGAATTTGGATGTCCTTGGGATATATCACTCTCCTGCCATTGAGGATGTCACCAACAAAGGTGATACAAGAAGCTTTGGGAATTTAGTTTTCATTTAGTCTCATTATATACACATGGTTGATTGAATTATTGGTCATGTGAAGAAAGGCTTACTAATTTGTAATAGCCATCTATTGTCTTGCTTGTTTTTGAATTGTTTTTGAACAGATCGTTTTATTTTGTTTTGAAGTCAGGGTCTCCTTGTTACTGTCCAGCTGGCCTCAAACTGCTGTTTTCAAGAAATCTTCCCATTTCAGCCTTCCCAAGTACTGGGGACCACAGGCATGAACTACTGAGCCCAATTGGGGTTATTTATAAATAGCTGTGATTAATGAGGTGTTGCTGTAATCTCAGCACTCAGGTGGCTGAGGCATGGGGATTAAAAATTGGAGGTCATCCTGGGGTACATACGGAAATGTCTCATCAAAACCAAAAAAAGGGAACTGGGATGTAGTTTAGTGGAACAGCACCTCCCTCAGCCTGAGCTTGATTACTGGTACCAAAAAAAAGAAAAAAAAAAATCTGAAAAATCTTTTTTGATCTGTATAATCAGGGATTTTGGCCATTGGTTTAATCAACGAAGCCCTGGATGAAGGTGATGCCCAGAAGACCCTGCAGGCCTTGCAGATTCCTGCAGCCAAACTTGAGGGTGTCCTTGCAGAGGTGGCCCAGCATTACCAGGATACGCTAATCAGAGCAAAGCGAGAGAAGGCCCAGGTGAGTGGTGTCTGAGTTGGAACCTCTCCAAATCTTTCTGGGAACTTCCAGATGAGGCCAAGGCATCTGTAGGTTGGGTGGTCCTCAAGTATAGAAAATAGATGCCTGGCTGGGGAGATGGCTCAGTGGAATAAGTGCTTCCCTGGCAAGTGCAAGGGCCTGAGTTCAATCTCTTGTTCCACCGATAAAAAAAAGAAAGAAAGAAAATAGTTGCCACCTTCCAGGGCTCATGACGTGTGTGTTCTTTGTTGTTAGTTGTAATCATGTTGTATTGCTACAAGAATTGATTCATACTGAAGTTGAGGACCCAGAGATATACACAGGTTATATAAATAACCAGTTATAGAAGTGATCCTTGAAAGTGTAGCCTTCACAAGTTACATGGATAGTATAAGTTTTCAAAAGTATACCTTAGAATTAATGTTCAGGGTATAGCATGCATTGGTGTTCAGGATATAGCAAGCAAAGCCCCACTTTGTCCCTTTCTGCTCTTATTCACCCCCTAACCCCAGTTTGGTGTTCCCATTGTCCCAGTGTCTAACAGTAGAGTTTATTTTGCTGCCTTTTTTGAGATGGGGTCTCAATATGTAGCCAGCCTGGCAGAAATCCTCCCATGTGGTGGGATTATGGGCATACACCACCACACCCAGCTATGTTTGCTCATATTTCAGCTCCTTTAAGTGAAACCATACATTATCAGGTCAGGCTTCTTTTGGCCAGCGTGTTTGTGATATTCCTCTGTGTGGTCTATGTAGAAGTTTATTTATTTTTATTTTTTATTTTTTGGTCTGTTTTTTGAGACAGAGTCTTACTATGCAGTTCAGGCTGGCCTTAAGCTCACTTTGTAGTTCAGGCTGGTCTCGAACTCACAACAATCCTCCTGCCTCAGCCTCGCAAGTGCTGGGATTACAGGCATGTGCTACCACGCCCGGCTTAGAAGTTTATTTATTCTTGTTGTATACTATTCCATTATATAATTATTCTATTGTTGGAGTTTTAGATTTTTGCTTTTTTGGCTATTGTAGATACTGCTCTGAATATTCTAGCACATGTCTTTTGGTAAAAATATATGTGTATAAGTATGTACATTTTATGTGCCTACCATGCTTAAACCCTATATTTGATCCCCAGTACTACTACCAGCAACAACAAAAAAAGACATACATTATAAGAGTGCCAGGGAATACAGATATATGTTAAGCTTAAATAGATACTGCCATATAGTTTTTGATAATTGCATATAGTTCTTAATATTGACATGCCATCTATAAAAGTATATTATTTGGTGGTTTTAGTTTATTCCTAGAGTTGTGCATCTGTCACTACAGTCAGTTTTAGAACATTTTCATTATCCCAAAAAGGATCTTGTACCATTAAGTCAGTCCTCATCTTCCCTCAGTCTTCCCCAGCACTAAGCAACCACCGCCCCACTGTTTATGGATTTGTCCATTGTAAACATTTCACATAATTAGAATTATGCACTATTCTAGTTGATTGCAATTGCCTTCTTTCACTTAGCTTGGTTCATCCACTTTATAGCTATTAGAAACAATGCTGTAGGGGGCCAGGGAGATGGCTCAGTAGAATTAGCACTTTCCTGGCAAACGCAAGGGCCTGAGTTCAATCCTCAGTTCCGCCAAAAAGCAATGCTGTGATAAAAGTCTTTATAAGAAGTAATTGTAACAGAAACCATCTTTTTAAAAGTTTATCTTTCTTCCTAGCTAATTTATTGAAGAATCAGAAAGAACATAGACTTCTGTTTCTGCTATTGCCCAATATTTACCAGGCCCTCATATATCCCATGAGTTGAGTAAGGCATAATTCCTTCTGTTTTCTCATTTATGATTTTTTATTTTTCTTTTGAGACAGGGTCTCACTAGGGTTCAGGCTGGCCTTAAACTTAGTGTGTGGCCCAGGGTGGCTGTCTTGTGGTCATCCTCTTGCCTCAGCCGATGGTGGGATTACAGGTTTGTGCTACCACATCTGGCTTCCTGTTTATGATAAATCTTTAAATTTTTCCTAAATAGTAACCACTGGGTAGACAGAACCATAGTTTTCTTTTATGACTTAGAAAATTCCTAAATTGAGGTTCTTCCAGGGATTAGAAATATGAAAAGGGAAATTTCAATTTAAGGGACCAAAAGGGTTTTTTGTGTTTTTCCCCCCTTGTTGGTACTTGGAATTGAACCCAGTGTCTTCATACCATTCCCAGCCCTCTTTTATTTTTTATTTTGAGACAGGGTCTTGCTAAGATTCTTAGGTTGGACTCCAACTTGCAGTCCTCCTGTCTCAGCTTCCTAGAGTACTAGGATTATAAACATTTCCCATTATGCCTGGTTTAAATGTCAGATTCTTTCTGGGAAGCAAAGGGTAGAAAGACCAAGACTTTTTTTTTTTTTTTTTTTTTTTTTTGTCTTTTTGAGACAGGGTCTCACTATGCAGTTCAGGCTGGCCTCGAGCTCACTTTGTAGCTCAGGCTGGTCACGAACTCACAACAATCCTCCTGCCTCAGCCTCCCGAGTGCTGGGATTACAGGCATGCGCCACCACGCCCGGCTGACCAAGGCTTTTTTGTACTGGAGTTTTTGGCTCACTGACATCTACACAGGTGATACTCTAGTCAGATCTTGTTTGACCCCACTGCCATGAGAGTAATTGACATTCCAGTGTTCTAATCATGTTAGCTATAGTGTTTGTACCAAAGAGGTGTATTATTATGTGCAGTGTCCCTTGATTCTGTTCAGATGGCTAAACAAAAAGTTGGGAGGGGTCAGTGAATTTTACTCACTTTAGTAGGAAGGTATTGGCAAGTGAAAGAGGCCTCTGCTTGGTTTATTGGATCATTATTCGGTAGGAACTTCCCAAATTTGACTGATTATTAAAAATACTTTTTTTCTTTTTTAGCAACCCGGGATTGAACTCAGTCCCTTGCCAGGGAAGCGCTTATTCTACGCTTCCATCTCCCTGGCCCCAGTACTTTTATTTTTTGAGACAAGGTCTTGCAATGTAGTTTGGACCAGGTTGGCCATAATCCTCCTGCCTTAACCTCCCAAGAGCTGGAATAATAGGCATGCACTACCATGCCCATCTCATCAAAATACTTTAGAAGTCATCTTATAAATAGAAATCCCCTCCCCAACACACACAAAAAAACTCCCTAAATTTTAATTCCACCATTGAGAATCGCTGGGGCAGGGCCTGGATACAGTGATTTCTGTGTTGGCTTAGAGTTTGCTTTTGCTGCCAGGAAAATCCAAAAAAGAGTGGAGCTTTGGATGATAAGCTTGTGACTACCAAGTCCAAACCAGAAAGTAGACTGGATGAATATGTGACATGTGTAAGTCTCATTTACAGTCTCAGGCTGTTTGCTCCTTTGTTTGGATCATGAAAGTTAAACTTTAGAGGTTGTGAGTGGAGAAACATTTTCTTTTGCTGTGGAATAACTTTTCAGTGGAAGAAGGGAGAAGTTAAAGGAAAATTTGGTCAGCATTGCCAGGGCAACTCTGGTGAACTACACTTTAGGTGGAATGTCTTTTTTTAGGCATCAGTTTTGCTTCCAAATGCCTCGGAGCCATCTTAGGAGTGGTTTTAAAAATAGTTATTACTGAGCTTCAAATTTAGCAAGCAAAAGAAATCTTAACTTAAACTTGGTCTATAGTTTTTTTGTATTTCTATAGCCAGTGTTGGTATTAGGGTTATCCTAGCCCTATTAAATGAGTTGAAAGTGTTCTTTCTGTATATTGGAAGAGTTTGTAAAGTGGTGATTAATGATCCTTTAAATATTGGTAGCATTCATCATTGGAGGCGTACAGCTCTGGGTTTTGTTTTTTGTTTTTATATATGTTAAGTTTGTCTATTCAGATTGTCTTTAGGTGCTCTTTCCATCCTCTTCTCTGTCTTTCTTTTTGTATTTTAGGGAATTGTCTACAGGGTCTCACCACTAGATTGGACTCCTAGTGATCCACCTGTTTACAGCCTCCCAAGAGCTGGGATTATAGGCATGGGCCACCATACCCAGTCTCAATTGCCATCCCAACCTGCTTTGGGGGCGGGGCCGGCACTGCAGGCCCAGCAATCCAACCCCCAGGCCCCTGCACCTGCTCTTTTCCTTTAGGGAATCTGATGAGGTGCACCTCAGCAGAATAAACAGTGACCCAGGTTCTAGGCTTGATTCATATTTCCATATTCTTTTTCCTTGGTTTCTGAGAATAGCTCAGTTGACCTATTTTCAAGTTTTCAGATTTTTCTTTTGCTTACTTAATATTTGTTGTTGAATCTCTCTAGCAAATTTCTCCTTTTAGTTATTGTACTTTTCAACCTTTTTGGGTATAATTTTAAATATTTTGTTTATCGATAATCTCTTGGGGGACATAGTTTTCATATTTTAGCTCTCTAGGCATGATGTTTACTTTCAGTTCTTTAAACATTTAAAATAGTTGTGAGTCCAATCTTGAGCTTCCTCAGGGTTCATTTTGTCTGTTGTCTACTTTTTTGGTAAACAGACTTGCTTTCTTATTTTTGATCTTCAAAAGCTCTTGTGAACATCTTTATTGTCCACCCTTTCCTTGTAAGTGTTTGGTAAGTGTGGTTGCCCAGCCTGCTGTCTGTTACTGTAGGTATATGTCATATTCAACAGTTGGCCTCTTACTATGTTGACAAATGGCCTTGGGAAAAATGCTGTGTGTCCTGGGTGAGCTCTTGGTTGTGCAATGCATGCCATAGAGACTTTAAAGGGAGTTCTAAGAGGTAAGAATTTCCCTGGGTTGGGGAAAATGTGCTTTCCTTATATGCATGTATATAAAATAGTCATTTTTGACTGGGCACTGTGACCAAACCTGTAACCTTGGCACTTTGGAAGGCTGAGATAAGAGGATCATAATTTCAAATTAGCAAGACTGTATTTTAAAATAAAAGAATGGCGGCGATATAGCTGAGTGCAAGCTGAGTTCAGTCTCTGAGTTCAGTCTCCAGTATTAAAAAAAAAAAACTGTATTTTTACTCTTCCACTATTCCTTTACTGTATTTCATGTCTCCCTCACCTCTTTTATCTCCAGTCATTGCCCATTCCTTTTTAATTATTTCTTTTTTTAAAATTTTTAAAAATGTTTTTCCATATTCTACAGAGGTATAACATTTCACACACCCTTTTTAATTATTTCTGATCTTTATCTCTCTCTGTTCTGAAATGTACTCACTGTGGTTCTAAGTGTCAGCATGGATACATGACTATATTTAAAATATCTCACACTTTATTTATTTTTATTTTGAGACAGGGTCTTGCTAAGTTATCCAGGCTGTCATTGAACTTTCAGTTTTCCTGCCCTGGCCTCCAGAGTACTTGGAATTATAGGCATGTGCCACTGTATCTGGCATTAATATATATTTTTTGTACCATTTTCACATTAAATTTGTTTTATCCCAGTATTGTTTAATATATGGCCTGGCATTATTAACAGCACTCTCAGTGATTTGAATTAATCTTAGAGAATCTCTTTACAATAGATTTTTCTAGAGCAATATTGAGTTTTGGCGCCTTCATCAGTCTATTTCAAACACTCAGAACCTGTTTACTTACACTGGGATGAAGTGGCGTGTGCTGTCCCATCTTTAGGCTAGTGAGGCATGTTTTTATATTGTGTTTACCTGGCTCACTAGAGAGAGACACTATTCTCTTTTCTTTGATTTTTTTTTTTTTTTTGACAGAGTTTCACTGTGTAGTTCATGCTGGCCTTAAATTCACTTTGTAGTCCAGGCTGGCCTTCATCTTGCAGCTTGCCTCTTGCCTCTTGCCTCAACCTCCCAAGTGCAGGCATTACAGGTGTGTCTCTGTACATCCAGTCCTCTCCTTGCTTTTTATGCTATAGCTTTATTGTTTGTTTTTAGGAGTATGTACAAAAATTTTGCTTTCATCCTTCTGGTCTGCATGGGACAGGGAAGTCAGAATTCTAAATGGTCAGAGTTATTCCAAAGTTCTGTCTTTCTCTTGGCTGCAAGAGAAGTTGTGCTCAACCACCTTGCTTTGCTTACACCAGATTCTTAAGGACAGTAGATATAGAATCAGCCTAAAAGTGAACTCAAAATGGCTTGATTTGTAGAAATACTTTTTTTTATGCTAGGAGTTCTAGAATGCTTCTTTTGGAGACTGGACCTTTTGGCTTCTTGCTTATTACTTCCCAGTTTATATTGTCATAAGCTGCAGCTGAAACCTTTTTGCTTCAGCATTGAAAACCACTACACTAGTTTCATATTTCTAGTAGTTATTTTTAGGATCTTAGGGAACTATGTGTAGTCATTTTCTATTTTCAGTATTATAAATTGGCTGGTGCTAGGTTCTATAGCTGTTTCTTCATTTTCTTTTCCTAAAGCAGATCCTAAAGTTAGGACAGGGCAGCAGCTACCATGATTTGGTTAAATGGTCTATCTAAAATTCCACATTCAAGAATAATCACTGGGAAGGGTGGCACACACCTGAGTTTACAGTATTAGGGAGGCTGAGGCAAGAGGACTGTGAGTTCAAGGCCACCCTGAACTATATAGCAAAACCCATCTCAACCAAAAAGAAAAAGAAATTCCTATCTATTTTTTTTCCTTTAATTCTTTATGACTCTTTATAGCCAGGTGTGGTGGCCCAGGCCTGTAGGAGGATCACTATGAGCTCAAGGCCAGCCTGGCCTACATAAGCAGTTTGAGGTCCACTTATACTATGTAGTGTAAGACAAAAGGAAAGACAAACCTCCCCTAAGGTTTTGTGGCTTTCACTGTTGGGCACTAAAACTTTGCACTTTGCCCCAAAGCCTAGACACTGTCTCATTTGGCCAGACAATTATGGTCATTGACCAGATTATTTTTTTAATATTTATTTATTTACTGCAGTGTCTCACTATGCAGGGAAGTGCTTATTCTACTGAGCTATCTTCACAGCCCCTAGGGTCTCACTATGCAGATCAGACTTGTATTGATCCTTCTGTCTCAGTCTCCCTAGTGCTGGGATTACAGGAATGTCCCACTACACCCCATTTTGGGGCTGGCACAGCACACCCAGGGTTCTGGGACTAGCTTGTCATGCGGTACCAAAGATCGATCCTGGGTCGTTGCATTTGCCAAGTAGGTGCTGAGACCACCAAGCTAAGACCACTGAGCTATCTCCCCTGCCCATTGACCAGATTCTTTATTCTGTTTCATTGATGTCTTGGAAAATTATATTCCCACTAAGCAATCTAAATTGCTCTATGAGGAGTTGGGGAGATGACTCAGTGGAATAAGTGCTTCCCTGGCAAGCACAAGAGCCTGAGTTCAATCCCTGGTTCCACACACAAAAAAAAGAAGTACTCTGTAAATTGCTCTATGAGCTACTGTTTATCTTAATTGCTAGTCAAGCTGCAGGAGCTTGTTATTTGTGTTAGGTCTGCCAGGAAGGATCACCGTAAGCATGACTATAACCTGGCCATGTTACTGGAGGTGCTTGTCATTTCCTTCAGAAAGCCACTACATTGGTCTACTGACTTGTTGCTTCTCTTAAGACTCAGAGACATTGTAACAAAGAATCCTTACTCACCTGGTTGGTTTTCAGAACCTCAGCCTGACCCCTGAAATCTGCATGGTTTCCCATTCCCACTTCCACACAGTAGTAGATTGTGAGTACCTTTTGTGTTGTCCACTCATAACAGGAATGCCTTCCTAAGACTGATCACTGAGCTGCTTTTCTGAATCAGAGGGCAATAGCCAAATTCTTGAAAACTGGAAAATATTGGAGCAAGGTGTTTGTGGTAATCCAGTGTTTTTCAAAGAAATTATGAGCAATAAACTACTTTTGAACAATTTCCTTAAACTACCTTAAAGAAGAAGGAAAGAAACCACTTGTACATCACCTCTATCTCTAATAGTCAACTCAGTACAACTTTGGCTTGATGAGGCATTTGTTGGCCATCCCGAGAAAACTGGTCACTGTTTGTTATATTTCTGTATGAAAATAGGTTTTTAAGTTCCTAACAACTGATACAACATTTTGGTTTTATACTATAATCTGGTTTACATTGCCTATAGTGACTCTTAACTATACATGAGATAAGTTTCTGGTTAGAGATGTAGCAGTCTTTAAAACATGAGTAGTCATAGAGAGTGACTTCAAATACAAGTGGCAAAGATGTTTTGGATCTAGTAATTCATGCTCTTACCCATGCTGTAAAAGTTCCTGGGTCTCTCTCTTCTCTTGGTTCATCTGTTCCTACTGACTACTGTTAACTTTCTGAATCACTTGAACTCATCTCTGTATATTCTTCACTTTTATCCGAGTCATTTCCCTTGTAACCTTTACCAATTTTTGACACCTAGTTTCTTCGATTCATTTAGTCCCTATGTCTCATTTTCACAGATTCTTCATAGCTGAGCCCCTCATCACATGGATAGCATGTATACCCTGATTTCACAATTTTAATGTTTTGTTTTAATGGTACATAGGAAACTCAGGATGAGTCAGCTGTGTTATGGTTGGATGAAATCCAAGGTGGAATCTGGCAGTCCAACAAAGACACCCAGGAAGCTCAGAGGTGTATGTATTGAGTATTTTATCACTGTATTGTTGGGAGGGTGGGTTGGTAAGATGCTCCATGGCTTGATATTCAGTTTGGCCTAGTGTGTGAATTTAGACACTTTTCACTCTGTTTCATGAACATTTCTCTTCTGGGATAGTTGCCCTAGGAGTCTTTGCCATTAATGAGGCAGTTGAAAGTGGTGATGTTGGTAAGACCTTGATCGCCCTTCGGTCTCCTGATGTGGGCTTGTATGGAGTCATCCCTGAATGTGGTGAAACTTACCAGAGTGACCTTGCTGAAGCCAAGAAGAAAAAGCTGGGAGCAGGTGAGTTGTTGGAAGACAGATGTGAGTATGTGGCCCAGGTGTGAGTCTGAGCACTTGAGTATGTAAGGGGCCAGATGTAGTGGAAAGGGACAGGCTGTAGGGGAAGCTGTTTGCATGGACAGGAGCAGTACTCAGGCACACATTAATCAAGATGCTATCCCAGTTTTGTTTTTATTTTTGTTTTGTTTTTTCCCAAATCTGCATTCTAGAGGGAAACTTTAAGATTATGAGAAGGATCACAGCACTTGACTGTTATGCTTTGTTAGGTGCTAGAGCTCTCATCTATGGCTATAGTTGGTTAAAAGTAGTTTATCTACAAATGGAGACATGTTCAAGGCCTTTTCTCTTATTAGTTGGAGATACTGAGTGGTTGCCAGTCTCTTATCACAGTAGTTTGACTTTGGAAAGAACAAAGCTAGTCCTGGTTATTTCTGTAACTGAACTTCATCAGTATTTTATTTTATACTGTTGATATGAATGAAGTAATGTAGATATTCTATATCCGTAATTTATTAGAGACTTAAGGTGTCCCTTTACATTCAAAGTTCAAAGGAGGAAGTTTGGGAAATGCTATTCATTCAGGTAATTAACTTGGCCTAGAATATCTTATGGGTGTGTCCCTCGTGGTTTCTTTTATCTTCCTATTATTTTCTACCAGGTGATAATAACAGCAAGTGGGTGAATCACTGGGTGAAAGGAGGATATTATTATTACCACAATCTGGAGACACAGGAAGGAGGATGGGATGAACCCCCAGACTTTTTGCAGAATTCTAGGCAGCTTTCTCGGGAAGAGATTCAGGTAAGTCACCTTTCTTAAGAAGAACTTAGGGCCGGGGAGATGGCTCAGTGGAATAAACGCTTGCCTGGCAAGCGTAAGGGCATGAGTTCAATCCCCGGTTCCACTAAAAAAAAAAAAAAAAAAAAAAAAAAGAAGAACTTAAGAGAACATGTTTTAGAGCTTATGCTAAAGAGAAACAGGGCATATGAGCAGAAGCCCTACACTGAAATCTAGACTCTGTAATGAACTGTTTTAGAGTAATGTTTTAGCGGTTTGGGGACATAAGGCCTGGTTAGTAAGACATCTGATTGCAGAGTTAAGTGAGAGGGGTTACATGCTTATAAAAGATCTGGGGTAGTCTTCTGAAGAGTCTCTGCCTTCCAGTTCTTCAGCGGGTCGTGAAAACAGAAGGTGCAGAGCTCAGCAAGGTAGAGGGGAACAGGCACTAGTCACAGCACAGTAACAGATGTGAGAGCAAATGGAATTTGGCCTGGAGGAAGATGATCCAGGCAGTGTGTGTGTTAGCAGGCAAGAAAGAAGAAGAGCTGTGAGAAGAAGGGACAAGGTGGGCAAGGCACCAGGGATTGCACAGACCACACAGTGGATGCAATGGAAGTAGGAGGCCCACCTGTGTTGTGAAGTAGAACCAGGCAGCATCTCGTAGAGCAACTCTCGTTGAATCAGGGGCGCCTTTAACTAACTCCATGGAAACATGTGCACTCTGTGTTTTGGGTACAGACAGGGCAGTGGCACTAACCTTCTGCCCCCAACCCACAGTGGCCACGAGGGTGGCTTCTGGAACTCTTTCTCACTTCTGTACCTGGAAATCTCTGGATCCTCACTTAATTCTTTGCAAGAAAATTCTCTGCTTCCCAGAACTCGTTCAAAGTTTGGTTTGATGCCGCTGCCTCACAGTTTCAGACCTTATTTGCCTCCCCTTCTCGTAGTTTCAGTTACATCACTGCTTGTCTGAGTTTCATGTACACTGGAGCAGAGCTATGGTTGCACAGAAGGTCCTGATGCCACGCACTGTGGGTCCAGGCGGAGCAGTGACACCTGCATTGCTAACTGGAGGCCTTTTTTTTTTTTTAAGTAGTCATCCATGTAATCATGCCTCCTTCATTTTAAAGGCAAGATAAATATCTGCGTATTTTGGCCTCTCCCACATTCCTACTCTTTGTTCTTGCTAGTTACCTCATTGATTCATTCTGTTATCACTCTCACAGCAATTTGGCTTTCTGTCCAGCTTTTACTTCAGTAAAACTCTTTATTTTAGGATTGAGAAATAAGTTTTTGTCAGATTCATTTAGGAAGTCTAATCTTAATCGACCTCTTGTGAGATCTTTTCTTTTGCGGTACTGGGGATTGAACTCAGGACCTTGTGCTTACCAGGCAAGCATTTATTCTACTGAGCCATCTCCCCAGGCCCTGTGAGGTATTTTTCTGTAAACCCTCAATTCTAGGGCTTCTCCAGTACAGTTCTCTCAGGTTCTTCTACATCTACTGTCCCTTCTTAATCTCTTGTTCCTACCTTTCTTCTGCCTCTGCCTGGATCGTAGCAGGATTCCCTCTTCTCTTCTTTGCATGCTCTTCCTGATCCATTTCTCCCTTGTTTATGACTCATAAGTTTGCACCTCCACATTCTATTCTTGTCCTCACCACATCTGCCCTTCCATCTGCAGTGGTGCCAGCCAGCACATAGATAGAATGCAAGTGGGTAGAAAAAACAGGCTAACCTAACAAGATGTTTTGATGTTGTTTTGTTTTTCCCTATCATAGAAAATTAATTCTGGAGTCAGCCAGTCCAGAGAAAGGTGTGGTGTCCTGGCATCTTCTGTCACTAGTGTGTGGCTCCCAATTCCCCTTGTCACACGCAGTGTTTAACTTGGAGCTCTGTCTAGTGAGCAGCTCCAGCTGGAAGTAAGGGGCAGAAGAAGAAAAGCAGAAGGCATGCTGCCTGATCTTTCTTAGATCCTTATCAGACTTTCTGCTCACCGCCTGTAGGCTGTCCAGGACAATGAGTGCAGCTTGAAGCTGTAGGGCCAGCAGCTAGGTGCTCTTCCTGAGTCCCTGCTGCCTCTCTTCTTCTACCCAGCCTTCTCCTTTGGCTGGCAGTAGCCACATCCTAGTCAAGTTTCTCTTCTTTGCATTGTCAGTCACTCCACTTTGCCAACAGTACTGTTTTTCTAAAACTAAATCTGATCACTTTTTGGCTTTTTTAGCTAAGATCAAGTGTAAAACTAAATCTGATTTTTTTTTTTTTTTAATTCGGTATGCTGGGATCAGTTACCTATAGCAGCAGTCTAAACCCTGTAGGCTATTTTTCAAGGCCATCTGCAGCTTGTGGGGGATAAGAAGGGGTCCTGCATCCTGCCATTCAAGGACCTGCCCAGTGCTTGGTGCCCTTCCCTGTGGTGGTACCTATTGGTCTGTTTTCTTGCCAGCAATGACCCTACCTCTGCCAAGTTGGTGTCTGGTAGAGTCAGTTGGGCTAGGACACCCTGAAAAACATAGCTGAAGCTCTAGTACAGATTGAGGAAGCGGTGGAGGTCAGTTTTTGTGTGCTTTTGGTGATACTTGATTAAAGTTTGGTTCCATTCCCACCCATGAATGTCTTTGAATGTAACTGCCTTTTCAGAGTTCCATCTCTGGAGTGACAGCAGCCTATAACCGAGAACAGCTTTGGTTGGCCAATGAAGGCTTGATCACCAAGCTGCAGGCTTGCTGCCGTGGATACCTGGTCCGGCAGGAATTCCGCTCCCGGATGAATTTCCTGAAGAAACAGATCCCTGCCATCACCTGCATTCAGGTATTTCTCACACAGCAGGAGGGTGTCTAGAGCAGGGCTAATAAACTCAACTCTCAAGGTGGGGTCTGTGTGTTCCTTAGCCCCTGACCCTTAACAACTCATTGGACAAATGCCATCTCTTTACTGTCATTATAATCAGGGTGCTTACATTTCATGTTGGCCCAGTAGCAGTTCTTGTATCCATCTTACGTCTCCTAATCCTGTGCCTTTGGCTAGGATTAGAACCTCTAGAGAAGCAAGTCTGGACTTGCCTCTCTGACAGAGTAGCCCAGTGTCACAGAGAGATCCGAGTTAGGCACTCTGACCCCACTGCTGCCAGCAGTGGTGACTCTGTTGCTTCCTCAGTATAAAGTCTTGCTTCCCTTCCTTGGGATGCTCACAGTTATCCTCTTCACCTGACTTGTGAGGAGCCACTGAGTGAATCTGTATGCTACACCTGACAAGGTGTGTGCTGTGCAGCTGTTAGGAAGTAGAATTGAGCCTTTGTGTTCTCCTAGGAAAGATAGGGCTTGGGCCTCATTTTGCTAGCACTACTGATAGGGTTCCTTGTGAAGCTCACTATGAGATTTTATTCAGTTGTATATCAAGATGGGATTTTTTTTTAACTTCCACCAATCCCTGGTGAATAACACGTCATCTGTAATGTTTGATGGCATCAGTCGCAGTGGAGAGGATACAAACAGAAGAAGGCATATCAAGACCGGTTAGCTTACTTGCGTGCCCATAAAGATGAAGTTGTGAAGGTAAGTGCTCGAGCAGGGTTTCTCCATGTGGGAATCGTATGTGTCATGATAAAGGCCTGTCCTAAGTTCAAGGGCCCCTTTCCACAGATTCAGTCCCTGGCAAGGATGCATCAAGCTAGGAAGCGCTATAGAGATCGCCTACAGTATTTCCGAGACCATGTAAGTACTGCTGAGGACAAGGGCCCATTGGATCAGGTCTGCTGTAGAGTGGATGAACAAATGGGCAAAGAAAGTCTCTCTTTCTTTGTTCCTTAGATAAATGACATTATCAAAATCCAGGCCTTTATCCGAGCAAACAAAGCTCGTGATGACTACAAGACTCTGAGTGAGTAGCTGGCTCAGTGGTGGCAAACTGAGGCAGTACTTGGGCCCCCCTCCTTAGATATTGGGTGTCCTGAGGCTTGGGGAAAGAGTGCTATGGGTGGTTTCTGCCCCTCCACTAGCTCACATGTGGTTTGGCTTTGTGTTGCCTGCCCATGTAGCCTTTGTAATAACATGGGGGAGGGGGTAGTGCTACACTCCGTGGTGTGACACACGTCTCAAAAACAAGTGTCTTGTGTGTGACAAAAACTGCTTTTTCAGGGGCCGGGGAGATGGCTCACTCGGTGGAATAAGCGCTTGCCTGGCCTGGCAAGCGCAAGGGCCTGAGTTCAATCCCCAGTTCCGCAAGGAAAAAAAGCAAAAAAGCTGCTTTTTCAAGATGATGCAGATATTTCCCAGGATATGATTCCCACTCTGGTGGCTTTGTTCCTTGTCTGAGCCATATTATTTTGTCAGTCAATGCTGAGGATCCGCCTATGCTTGTGGTCCGAAAGTTCGTACACCTGCTGGACCAGAGTGACCAGGACTTCCAAGAGGAGCTTGATCTAATGAAGATGCGGGAAGAGGTCATCACCCTCATTCGCTCTAACCAGCAACTAGAGAATGACCTCAATCTCATGGATATCAAAATTGGGCTGCTGGTGAAGAACAAAATCACACTGCAGGTGTGGTCTGTTGTCCCAGGGGCCAAGGGGTGCTCTTTCCTGCTTTATGGCTCCCTATTCGCTTTTCTCTCTTCTCCCCTTCCTCTCTTTGTCTCTCTCCTTCCCATTCTGACTCATGGTGAGATTGGAGATTGATTTTCTTCTCAGCCAGTGCCATGATTTTTTAAGTTCTGTAAGAAAGAAAACTGCGTATTAGACAAAATTTTAGAAAAGTAGATTAAAAAATCTTCCCCTACTCCTTTTTTCTTTTTTTAGTACTGGGGAACTCTGGACCTTGTGCTTGCCAAGCAGGCTCTTGCACCACTGAGCTATATACCTAGCCCCTGTAATTTGTTTTTATTTAATATTAGAAGACTTTTCATGTGGTAAATAGTTTTAATGACAGCATAACATTTCATTTAAAAATATGCTACTATGACTTAACTCATTTTTCTTCCCTACTATTTGATACTTTGGTTGTTTTCCAACTTTTTGTTACAGAGAATGGTGTAGGCCAGATGTCTACCACATGCTTATAATCCCAGTATTCTGGGAGGCTGAGGCAGGAAGATTACAGATTAAAACCCAGCCTAGACTGTCTCAATACATAAAAAGATGTGGGGATGTAGGTCAGTGTGAATGTCCTGGGTTCCACCTCTAGTATCAGTCAATCGATCAGTAAATGTGCAATTAACATCTAAATGTATGAATCTTTTCTTGATTTTAACTTTTTTTTTTTTTTTTTTTAATGGGGCCTCATTGTGTTGCCTAGTCTGACCTCAAACTCCTGGGCTAAGGTGATCCTCTGCTTAGGTCTCCCAAGAAGTATTCAGGACTTCCAACCTGTACTGCTGCACCTTGCGTGAGACACATTGTAAAGATAGATTCCTCAGAGTCTGCTTCCTCATTCCATGCCTTTCCCCTGAAACCGCGTGAGAAACCCATGGGTAGTCATGGAAAGGTGGAGGTAGAGACAGAGTTGGTTGATAACGGAAAACAAGATGGAGGGGGTTGTCTCAATGTTCGTGCAGTGTTGACTGTTTGGACTGCCGGTGCAGTGGACTTCACCCAAGTCTGAGCAGCCCATCCACAGCACCCAGTTTCCTCTTCACATACCTTTTGATCCTTGTGTCGTCTTTGTTTATAGGATGTGGTTTCCCACAGTAAAAAGCTTACTAAGAAAAATAAGGAACAGCTATCTGATATGATGATGATCAATAAGCAGAAGGGGGGGCTCAAGGCCTTGAGCAAGGAGAAGAGGGAGAAACTGGAAGCTTACCAGCACCTGTTTTACCTGTTGCAAGTAAGTGCCTTTTGGACTTTGTGCTATAAAATATTGTCAGTTTGCTCTCCACAAGGAAACTTTACCCATAAGTCTCTCTGGAAGTACTGATTTGCATCCAGGGCTGCCTCATATTTCTTTATTTTTACATTCTAATCCTAAGTTTAAAAATCTTGAAATTTTTTTGGCCAGCCTTTTATTACCTAGAAATCACTTACCCCTTGGTTTTATTTCAGACCAACCCCACCTATCTGGCCAAGCTGATTTTTCAGATGCCCCAGAACAAATCCACCAAGTTCATGGACTCTGTAATCTTCACGCTTTACAACTATGCCTCCAACCAGCGCGAGGAGTACCTGCTGCTGCGGCTCTTTAAGACGGCACTGCAGGAGGAGATCAAGTATGAATGGGTTGCTGCAGAGCAGGGCCTTCCTGCCACCATGGGTCTTCACAGTTTATGATTCAGACCCTCCTAGGACTTTTTTTCTTATTATGTTTTTAAAGTGATAATAGGTAACTGGGGATTAAACTCAAGGACATCTCTCTCTCTCTCTCTTTTTTTTTTTTTTTTTTTTTTTTTTTTTTTTTTTTTTTTTTTTTTTTTTTTTTTTTTTTTTTTTTTTTTGCGGAACCGGGGATTGTACTCAGTCTCTTGTGCTTGCCAGGGAAGTGCTTAGTCCACTGAGCCATCACCCTAACCCCAGCCCCCTCTCATTATATTCTTATCACCCCCCTTTCTTTACTTTTGTGTGTGTGTGTGTGTGTGTGTGTGTGTGTAATTGGGAATTGAACCCAGGCCCTTGTGCTTGCCAGCAAAGCGCTTATTCCACTGAGCAGTCTCCCCAGCCCCTGCCTTTCTTTACTTTGAGGGTAGAGCATTACTAAGTCAACCAGGCTGGGCTTGAACTTGCAATCTTTCTGCTTCAGCCTTCCAGAATGCTGAGATTACAGGCTACAGGCACATGCTATCATACCTGACTCCATGTCTTGTCTTTTAAAAAAAAAAGTTTATTTATTTGGTACAGGGTCTTGCTACACAGCTTGGACTCACAGTGATCCTGTTGTCTCAGTGTCCGCAGTGCTGGGATTACAGGGGTGTGCCACTGTTCCCTGTTTCAGGGGCCAGCATGGCAAGCCCAGGGTTCCAGGGCTGGCACAGCATATGATTCTGGGGCTCAAACCCAGGTCTTCGTGCTTACCTGGCAGGCACTTAGACTGCCATGCTATCTCTTGTGTCTTTCTTGATCTCAGGGGTTTGTTTTGTTTTGTTTTGGCGTTTTGAGACAGGGTCTCTCTGCAGTTCAGGCTGGCTTGAGCTCAAAGTGAGCTCATTTTGTAGTCCAAGCTGGCCTTGAACTCACAGCCATCCTCCTGCCTCAGCCCCCCAAGTGCTGGGATTACAGGTATGTGCCACCACACCTGAGGATCTCAGTTAAGTTTTGAAAAATACTGTAAAGAAACCTCCACTGTAAAAATGACAATATGAAGTATTTCTGTTTTGAGAGGGAGAAAAATAAGAGATTTTCAAAATTAATTTAGAAATATTCTGTAAAGATACAATTTCAAGAAATCTGATCCAAACATGCAGGTCCTTCTTGCAGGAGAAAGGATCTAATCATGACTTCCGTAACCAAATGGGCAGCTGCAGGAAGGCCCTGTAAGCATTGGGAGCTGTTTCCACAGAAAGTCTGTTTCTATGGAAGACAAGATCTTTAGGAGGGGTTTTAATTTGATAGATTCTGAGATGTGTGTAAGTTGAATTTGCATCTGATGTTTTATAGGTCAAAGGTCGATCAGATTCAAGAGATTGTGACGGGAAATCCAACTGTCATTAAGATGGTTGTGAGTTTCAACCGAGGCGCCCGGGGTCAGAATGCCCTGAGACAGATCCTGGCCCCTGTTGTGAAGGAGATTATGGATGACAAATCACTCAACATCAAAACTGATCCTGTGGACATTTACAAAGCCTGGGTTAATCAGATGGAGTCTCAGACAGGAGAGGCCAGGTAAGAGAACCACAATGCATTTTCTTCTATGATTTTATTATTTTCTTGCTATGTATTTAAACATAATTGCCTCCCAGTACCCAAAACAAAAAGCCAAACTGTAAACATAATTACCTAGCTTTTTTTTTTAGACAGCTTTGGTATATTGGCCTTGGAACTATTAGCCCAGGCTGCCCTTGAACTCACAGCAGTCCTCCTGCCTGAGCCTCTTTTGAGTGTCAAGATTACAGGCACTTGACACTGTGCCTGGCTAGTTACTTTGATTTATAAAATATTAATTTCTCAAATAGCTTTTCCTTAGAAAACTTTTTAAAAGCTGGTAATAGGTTCACTTATTTAATAAACACCAAGTACTTTCTATGTGCTAGTCACTATGTTAGATACACATACAGTAAAACAGTAATGAATGAAACAGGCATGCTGCCTGCCATTTCTTCATAACTTACTGAGAGAGACAGCAGACAGATACTGGGTGTGGCGGCACTTGCCTGTAATCCCAAGCCCTCAGGGAGGCTGATGCAGGTACACTGCTGTAAGTTTGAGGCCAGCCTGGCCTACAAAGTGAGTTTAAAGTCAGCCTGAATTACATAGCAAGACCTTGTCTCCAAAAAGAGAGACTACAGATGAGTACATAAAAATAATGACAAATCAAGGTAAATGTGTGAGGATTTATGTAGGTACTAGAGCAGAGAGCAAGAGGCAGCTGGAGTGGATAGGTGATGAGGGAAAGCTGTCAGACAAGGTCAGATTTCACATGGCTGAGGTCCAAACATCAGGATGGGGCTGGCCTTGCCCTGGGCTGGGTGTTGAGTGTCTGTGTCTGATGGCCCAGCAACGACAGCAGGCCAGCAAATGGATATGTAGTTGGATAGAGAGGCCCACGGAGACTGCGATCACCATGTTTCATTAGAGGAAAGAGAAAATGTGGTGAAGTGAGGAGAGCTGCCCTGGAATACGTTTTTGTTGGTTTTTGCTCAATTCCTTGCTCTGCCTCTGGATGTCATTCTGCCACCCTGTGATGAGTAGGCTCTGCTCCCATCTGCTTAGTTTCACAGGGTTGCTATATCAAGTCACTACAAAGTTACTGGTTTTGACCAGCAGAAATGGATCTTTCTCACTTTCTATGGCCGGAAGTCTGAAATCTCCTCACCACTGGGTTGAAGTTCGGGTGCCTCCAGGGCTGAGCTGCCTAGGGCTGTGCCACAAAAGCTGCTCCTTGCTTCTTCCAGCTTCTGGTGGCTCTTGTAGCCAGGCGGCGGCAGCTTCTGCCTCCCTGGGCTCATTGTGCCTGAAGGGTGTACGTTATCTCCCTTGGCCTCTTTCTCATTATAGTGCTTGGTTAAGGTTTGGGCTCACTTGAATAATATCCAAGGTACAAGTCAGTACATAGATTTGTAGAGCTTTTTTGGTTGTAGGTGGTACTGGGGATCAAACCTAGAGACACTACCACTGAGCCATATGCAATTCTTTTTTATTATTTTGAGACAGTGTCTTGTCAATTTGCACAGGCAGAACTTAAACTTGGAATCCTCCTACCTCTGCATTCCTCAGGTGGGATTATAGGCCCGTACACTGAGCATCACTGTTAGTGTTTGCAAAGTACTAGGATCCAGACTTCTGCATTTTCTTTTGTCTTTGAGCTCCCTGTGTCCTTCCCTCCTTCCTGATGAGGCCCAGGCCCAGTATTCCAGTACAGTGACTCTTCTCATGCACTTTTTTCTGACTTCATGACCTCTCCTTGAGTGATATGGGCAGTGGCTCTGCCTCACACTCCTGTTTCCCTCACTGCTCTCCCCAGGGCCACCAAGGCTGCCGATTGTTGCATCTCCTCATGGCCAAAAAGCTCCCCTGATCCCTGCTGGGCCCTTGCTTGGGCTGAGGTGCAGGTCTCCTGCTCCCTGCTTCACTTCTCCAGATGAACGAGGATGGTCATCATTGAGACATGTACCTCTTTACCTTTCAGGGCTCCTCCTGGCTTTTAGGAAAGGCTAGCATTCTCAGCAATTTACACAAGGCCCTCCAATGCCTAATCCCTGGTAACTCCTGCTCTCATTTCTCTTCCTCTGCTCCCTGCAATAGACCTTGCCTCCAGGGAGCCTTTTCCTCCACTTTTCTCCTGAGATGAGGTATCACTCCCTTTGGAAGCATTCCTTGCTCTCTCCATGTGGGTAGCAACCCCTTCCTTTCCTCCTGTATTTCTTCTGGTCAAGTCTTTGTAGCTACTTTTTCTTATAGCCTGAGCCTTGCACATGTGAAGAGCGAGCACTGAACCACCTCACAGTGGTGGGAACCTAGCACTGTGCTACAGCCAGCTATTTAGTGTTGAAAGCCCTCAAGGTTCACTATTGATGGCTTATATTTTCATTCATTCATTCATTTATGTATTGCACCAAAGACTGAATTCAGAACCTTGCATTTGCCAGGCAGGTGGTTAAGTCACTGAGCTATCTCCTCAGCAGTAGTTATCTGTGCATCTCAACCACCAGAGTGTAAGATTTGGGAAAAGGGACTGTGTCTTATCCTTTATTATGTTTATCATAGTGCCTGGCACTATTTCAGGCACTGACTTATAGCTGGCAACCCAAGTTCAGATTCTAGATCCAGCACCTACAGCTCTGTGAGCAGGAGCTGAAGTTGCCTGACCTTGCCAGTCTTTCCATTTGTGGAAAGGACAGGCCTGGTCCCTGTCCCCAGCTGTGGTGGATTGCTAACAGCTAACTGCACTGCTGGGTGTAGGAAGCCCACCTGAGGACTGTTGCCAGCAGCATAAGAGGCAGAACTGGAGAAACTGTTTGGAGAAGCTGTTGGAAGCCGTTAGTTCTCTCAGGCTATTCTGATGGAGGACCTTGTCATGCTGGCTTCCCTGATGAAATTGGCTGTTCTTGTCAGAGGAGCTCAGGTCCTTGTTGTTGCTCAGAATGCCCACGGTTCACTCTTGGGCAGCTCTGGTCCTCATCTTGAGCATCGCTTCCTGGCTCTAGAGAGGAAGATGGTGCATTGCTCAGCCTTCTGGAGAAGCTTGTCGTGTTGGCTTTCCTGATAGAAACAGCTTTCTTCATCATGGGAGGAGTTCAGGACCTCACTGTTTGTTTTTTTAGAACCTTGCTTTTGCTGAGGATGGCTTTGAGAAGAGCTCTGGTTCTTAACTTTGAGCATCTTCCTGGCCCCAGTTCAGATTCTACAGCCTGCTAGCACAGATCCTTTACCCTGCTGGCATAAACTTTCTAGCTTCTACCACTGACCTTTAGGTCTTTTAGCACAAATCCATGAAGCGGGCCTGCATGAGACTTTGCTATGGTCTTGAGACCTCCAGTTGGACTTGTGAACCGAATTGTTATGAGCTCTAGGTTCTCAGCTGATCTCATGCAGGTTATTAGGATCCTAGGCCCTTGGCAGGATTCTTTGGTCTTTAGTTTGTGGATAGATTTCCTGCAGTCTTATATATGATTCTTTGGGTGATAAAATAATTTTCTAAAATGTGTCCTGTATTGTATTGTTCCCCTTCCAAAGCTCTGGGCCAGGCCTAGCAAGATAGCTCAGCAGACTCTAAGCGCCTGCCTTGGCAAGCACAGGGTCTGGGGTTCAATTTCTGGTACCACATGCCACTCTGGTCTTGCTCCTGGGCACACTGAGCCAGACACTGGGTCTGGGCGTGGTGGCACACGCCTGTAATCCCAGCACTGGGGAGACTGAAAACAGGAGGATAACTAAGTCTAAGCTGCATAGTGAGACCGTGTACCCAAATGCATTTAAAAAAAAAAAAAGGACCGTGACACCAGCTGTCCATCTAATGTAGTCTGGGGTCATTTTTGCTTTTCCAGCAAACTGCCCTATGATGTAACCCCTGAGCAGGCTCTGGCTCATGAGGAAGTGAAGACTCGGCTGGACAGCTCCATCAGGAACATGAGGGCTGTGACAGACAAGTTCCTCTCTGCCATCATCAGCTCTGTGGACAAAATCCCGTGAGTGCCACCACTCCCATTACCACCTCAGCGAGCCTTGTGGTAGCCCCTGTCACTCCTCTCACCCAGTGTTGTCCATCCTGCAGTTATGGGATGCGCTTCATTGCCAAGGTGCTGAAGGATTCCTTGCATGAGAAGTTCCCAGATGCTGGTGAGGACGAGCTGCTGAAGGTAAGAACCTGAAGATCAGATTCCTGTCCTTCGAGTGCCCCTCAGCCCTGATCACAGATCTTAAGTGGCCATACCCAAGTTCCAGCCTGCCTCATGGGTTGTAAGCTTTTGAAAGCTATTGGAAATAGTAAATGATAGCTTAGTATGAAATAGTGCCTGTTCAGTATGAGCATCAAGCAAGAAGAGAAAGATGGATTTCTTTTTGCTCTAGTGAATTGAATGAGTCCTATCTTTTTGCTGAAGAGTTGCTCCCTCTGCTGGTGGACATGTGAATAGCAGCAAGCACAATAGTTTCTGCAAAGGCTTTTGCTGATGTCTCTTACTCAGCTGTGCTCCTTCTCCTCCTTTTTTTTAATCTGAACGCTTTTTTCTCTCTCCTAGTCCTGTGCTTTCCTACAGTGAGGCCTCGATTCTAGACTTTCTGTTCAGGTGAATTAATTTTATTTTTTCTGAATGAAACTCTAGGGGGAATGCTGTGACTGGCCTTGCATTCATCTGTGGAAAAAATGTGTGTTGAGTGAATTTCATTTCAGAGGCATGAATTTGGCCTTTGAAGTCTGCGCATGAGGAGGAAGGGGGTTGGAAAAATGGCCCTGTGCGAATAGGTCATGCTTAAGGGCTTACTTTGGCTATGTTCATTAGCTTCTCAGAGTGAAAGCCCACCTCTGTGACCTAGAGTACACGTGGATGACAGTGGCCTGGTTTTAGTGACATGTGAACAAAAGATGTCCTCAACTGTTTGATAATACTTTCAGTCTAGTTTTTACTTTCCGAATATGTTGCTTAATTACTAGTAGTGGTTTGTAGTTCTTTCTCCCCCAACATCCAATAAGGGTTTTTGGCCCTGGGCCTTAGAGGAAGTATATGTGCATGCATGCATGTGTGTGAGTTTATTTTTTCCTCACAGGAGTGGTTTTTCTTTGCTAGCAAAGTCACTTGTGGCTTACTTGTTGGTGTGTTTTTTGCTACCCATCTTTCTGCTTCATGTGTTTCCAGATTATCGGTAACTTGCTCTATTACCGATACATGAACCCAGCCATCGTTGCCCCTGATGCCTTTGACATCATCGACCTGTCAGCAGGAGGCCAGCTGACCACAGACCAGCGCCGCAATCTAGGCTCCATTGCAAAGATGCTCCAGCATGCAGCCTCCAACAAGATGTTTCTTGGAGATAATGCTCACCTAAGCATCATTAATGAGTATCTTTCCCAGTCTTACCAGAAATTCAGGTAAGGTGAAAGATGCCAGTGTGTGCATCTTTATCTCTGAAGGGAAGATGAGATTGAATACTACCCCAGCTTTCCCTGCATAGCCAAAGGTGCGGGACTTATCTTTGACGTGCTGAGGGCTCTGGGGATGATTTGTTTTTATTTTAGATATTTTTTTAAAAATTATTTTTTGGGGCTGGGAAGATAGCTCAGTAGAATCAATGCTTACCTAGTAAGCTCAAGGATCTGAGTTCAATCCCCAGTTCCAGGAAAAAAAAAAAAAAGAGAGAGAGAATTGCTAAGTGTTTTAGCTGGGTGTGGTGGCACAGGTCTGTAATCCCAGCCCTCGGGAGGCTGAGACAGGAGGATTGTTGTGAGTTCGAGACCAACCTGACCTACAAAGTGAGCTTAAGGCGGGCCTGAACTGCATAGTGAGGCCCTGTCTCAAAAAGACAAAAAATAAATAAATAAAAATAAAATAAAAAAGTATTTTTGGGTACACCTCTGTAATCGCGATTACACTCATTGTGGGGAGTGACACACCCGACATTTCTTAGTTGTTGTTGTTTTAATCCTCTTCCCTCCCTCCCCTTCCCAGCCTTGGCATTTGCTTTAACAGGGTGTCACTATTAGCCCAGGCTGGCCTTAAACTCATGATGTAGCCTGAACTCATGGTGACTTTCCTGCCTAAGTCTCCCAAGTGTTAGGGTGATAGGCATGCACCACCAGGCCAGGCCTGAAGTGTGGGATACACAGCACTTGATGGGACAACAGTGGCTCTGCTTTAGGCCCTTGTCATTTATAACCAGAGAATTGGAGGGAGGGCAGTTTTCATATCTATGAATTGAGTGTAATGTGAATTGAATGCCTCAGAACACTGTCAGAAGTAAATGGCGCTGATCTGAAACTGTTGAGCAGTTCTTGTGGGAATGATGAAAGCTAGATGGAGAAGGTTTTAGAGCCAGTATCCCAGGCTGGATGTCCCAGTGTCCAGTGTCCCAGGCAGCCAGCACCCAGGCTGTCAAGTAACAGGTATCTCACAGTTCCTTCAGTAGAGGTCTTTTCCCGTGTCTGTTGGAACTCCTCTTATGAAGGGTTTGTGGGTCATTGTCTCCCATTTGGTGGCATGTGTCAGTTGTGAGGGGCTGCCTTCTGTGCTTGCTTTCAGACGCTTTTTCCAAACTGCTTGTGATGTTCCAGAGCTTCAAGATAAATTTAATGTGGACGAGTATTCAGATTTAGTAACTCTCACCAAACCAGTTATCTACATTTCCATTGGTGAAATCATCAACACCCACACTGTAAGTGTTTTTCTTTAATTACTTAATTCTACTGCTTGGTTGTTAATTACCTTTCCTGGCTGCTGCTTCTGTCTCTGGTAGGCAGATGACTCCCCATCCTGTGATCTTGATGGCACTGAATCTTCCTTTGCTTTTATTACTGTGTTGTTGTCTTATTTTTGTAACACTGAGCACTGAACCCTGGGCCTCTATGCTAGACAAGTTGAATGCGCTTCCTCTGAGCTATTCCTCCAGTCCTGTGTACTATTTTTGCATCTACGGCTAAGTTTTGCAGGCTTCTTTGTGGCCACCACAGCAGCACTATCCCTGCCACTGATACAGTGCAGTTGGCAGGGCCTTGCCCAAGCTGCACTGCCCCGGACTTCTGGCGTGGGTTCTAGATTGGCTGCATATGTCTTGCTGGGCAGCTTGATAAATATCAGCACTCAGGATCACCCCAACATAACCTAGAATACCAGCATCTTCTTGTAGCCTTGGAGTAAATTCTCCTGTGGGATCTTGTTTGTGTAGTTTTTTGAAACAGTTAATTTCCCTCTGGGGATATTGTAGAACATTAAATGAGAACATACGTAAGTTTTAGAGTCTGTCATTGCTGAGGACATCACCTGGAATAGTAGCATCTTGGAAGCTACTTCTGAGGCTGCCTCAGATAATAGACAAGTTGGCATGCTTTTCTCTGCATTAAAATATACTGGGCACTGCTGAGTTTGAATCCTAGCACTGCCAAAATAGTACACACATACCCTCTAAGAAATAAAACCACCAGTAACAACCAAAGAAGATGCAGTATACTGGAACATTAGAAGAATCCTGCCTGTGATAACAAACTGGTGGCAGGGTAGGGGGTGCATTGAAACTGCAGCCTCAGACTGTATTTGTGGTTTCTGGCTCCGGCACCTTTGCACCCTTGAGGCCTCAAGGCCCAGAGAGTGTTGGTCCTTTCTCTGGGCATTATGGTATAGACTATCCATTCTGCACAGGCCAGTATAGGGTTTGCTAAACCCCATCATTTATCTGCATTGGGCTTCAGGGGGCTGCACATGTAGGAGCTTTGTCGTCTAGCCTCTGCTGTGTGAGTAGGGAACCAGAGTGAGAAGATGGGGTTGATCGTGAGGTCTTTGCAGCTCCTGTTAGACCACCAGGATGCCATTGCTCCAGAGCACAACGACCCGATCCATGAGCTGCTGGATGACCTGGGAGAGGTGCCCACCATTGAGTCCCTGATAGGTAATGTTGTGGTTAACCCCTCCAGAAGTGAGAGTGGACCTGACAGATGAGTGGTATAATCATCATTCCCTCAGGTTTTGCACTGTATGGGGATATACCCTGGAAAATAGAACAGACATGGTCCCTTAGTATGAGGAGCTAAAGTACAATCACATAAGGTACAATTTTTTTTTTGGTTTTTGGTGGTACCAGGAATCGAACTCAGGACCTTGTGCTTGCCAGGCAAGCTCCACTGAGCTATTTCCCCAGCCCAAAAACAATCACATAATTAAAGACATTTTAAGTCCTATTAAGAAATGTTTTGAGGGGCTGGGGAGATGGCTCAGTGGAATAAGCGCTTCCCTGGGAAGAGCAAGGGCCTGAATTCAGTCCCTGGTTCCACCAAAAGAAAAAGAAAAAAAGAAATGTTTTGTGGGCTTGGGAGATAGCTCAGTAGAGTAAGTGCTTCCCTGACAAGAGCAAGATCTTGAGTTGGATCCCTGAAAAAGAAAAATAAAAAGAAAAGAAATATTTTGAGAGAATTGTGATACTGTGGTGCTGAAATGATTTGTCAGACATTAATGAAATTATCTTTTGGATCCTTTGCCTTTATACTTTGACATATTTTATTTCTCAGTAAAAGATGTTCTTGCCCTGTGTATGTGTAGGTTGTTCAAATATCATCCTAGATTTACATTATCTTTTACTTGTATTATTTTCCTCCCAATGCTGCCACCTCTGATGGAGCCTTTGTACCCTCCCACCCTTTAGGGGAAAGTGCGGGCAGTTTAAATGACCCAAACAAGGAAGCACTGTCCAAGACTGAAGTGTCTCTTACATTGACTAACAAGTTCGATGTGCCTGGAGATGAGAATGCAGAAATGGACGCTCGGACCATTTTACTAAAGTGAGTGTTGCAGGTAGAAAGGGGCAGTGACGTGATCCAAAGAAAGACACCTGGCCTTTGGGGAGGGAGCTTTCTGGGCTACTCTTGGGTGGTCATTCTGGCTCTGAGGCCCTTTTGTAACTCTGGTTACCTTGCATATTTTACCTGGCAGTGTATTTTGTTAATATGCTAAAATAAAGTTTCAGTCTTAGAAACACCAACCCTACTACTTTCTGTGTCATATACATACATAATCCCAGGGCCAACTGCCTTATGCCAGCAGCTGTCCACTGGGACCTCTGAGTAATAAGTTTGTGCCACCCCAGGACCTCTGAGAGAAGGACAATGCGAACAGGGTGTGAGTGTGTCCCGTCTCATTTCAGCACGAAGAGGTTAATTGTGGATGTCATCCGCTTTCAGCCAGGGGAGACCTTGACTGAAATCCTGGAGACGCCAGCCACCAGTGAACAGGTAGGGTATTGGATTTAGTTTACTCCTTGTGAGATGGACAGGTATGTGCATAGTTTTTAGGCTGGAGGCAAGTGAAAAAAGAGCTTATAAACTGGGGTGACTAGATTTAACCAGAGAGCAGTGATGGATAGGCCTGGCCTGAGCGAGTTGTTGGTTCTTAAATCTAAAAGATGGTCTGAGGTCTTGGCACTTAGAGAGGAGGGTAGGCACACAGAGAAACGGAGACAGATAAAGAGGAGAGAATGAGGACTGAGAATAAATACGAATTAAACTGGTGCAGGTTCAATGACTGTCAGGCAGTTCACGGACTATTTTATAGTTACAATTATATTAAATGCCTTGGTGTATAGAAGAATAGTATGAGTCCTGAACTTAAAGGACTTGAGATCCTGTTAGGGAAATGTGGCACACATACAGAAGTGGTGATTCAATTGTTTAACATTAACTCTGATATCACAGACCATAAGAATGACAAGGGTTTCAGGAGAAGCTGGCGAGGGGCAGTGTGAGGAAGCCCGAGCCACAGTTCCAAGTGCTGCCCGTGGGAGGAAGCCACACTTCTGAAGATGTGGGCTGGAGGGAGTGGGGAGAACAGAAGCACAGGCCACAGGATCTAGAATTCAAAAGCTGAACAGAAATTTGGCCCTGCAGAGATAAAGATGAAGACCCTTTCCAAGTCCTGGGGCCATATCATTTTGATTCATTGGCAGTGTTGTCAGAGCCAATGGCTGAGCCACTTAAGGTGTGCAAAGGATGAGAGGAGGGGAGGTGTGGCAGAGACAGGGGTTGGTGACTATGCTTAGCACTATTTCAGTTGTCAGGTGAGAAAGTTGGAAAGGTCATTCATTTTCAAGTTTTAAGCAGAGGAATCCACTTTATGAAGTGACAACTTACGTAAACCCTACTATATAAAGAAGGTAAAACTGGAGCCACTTTGTTGCTCCAGGCACCTGGAAGCCAGCCCTGTAGAACTCTGGTGCTTCTGGAAACTGTTAATGTTACATGGGGGACTACTTGAAAATGACGGTTGCAAATGAATTCTCTTTTTATGGATGCTATGAATAGTGGCCAATTAGATGTTAGGGTCAAGAGGTTTGACAGTAGCAAATGTCCTTACTCTGGAAGATGTTTTAAGTAGGAGGGAGGAACCAATCTTTATTGATGTGTTCATCTTTCATTTAATCTGTGCACTATCCCTGTTAGGTGAGTCTTTCCATGGCCATTTTACAAGTAAGGAAATCAATACTCTTGTAGGTTAAATTGTTTGCCTGAGATCATGGGCTCGTAGTTGTAGAACCAGACTTGGGTCCAGTTCTGTCTGACCTCAGCATTTATACTTGCATTGTGTGATGCAGAGTCATCTTAAAACAAGAAGAAAGAGGAATACTGAGAAAGGGAACCATTCTGGTTTGGGAGGAAGTATGAGTTTGATCTACAGGCCATTGCAAATACAAGATCCCAGTATAAACTGTTCCTAATACGGCCCCAGAGCCTTACACACAAAGATAGTCTGTCAGCATAGGGGTGATCCACTAGAGTGTGGAGAGTAAACAGAGAGAGAGAGTCAGCACTCAGGTCCACAATAAGGGCAGGAGGAAGATGAGAGCAGATGAGCAGGTGATGGCTCGTACAAGACCTTGGACTCAGGGGTGGGAAATGGGAATTGGAGACAAGCAATAGATCCTGAGGTCCTATTGCAAGTTGTCAAGAAAGTACTCAAAAGAGAACCAACTGTAGACTGGAGGTTGGGCAAGGATGAAAGGGACAAACAAATAATAACAGAAGTGGCAGAATCAGAGGGTTTGCAGCATGCTCAAATACAGGACCTTGAGCATAGTTGAGCCTGGACACCCTGGCAGCAGGGATGTAGTGAGCACTTTTATTACTTTGGTGTAGTTGGTTACAACACTTACAGAGCTGTTTTGTTAAAATGTAGTACCCTCTTTATTCTAGAATGTGATATGAGAAAATAAAGGATTTTTTAGCCAGCATAATGAATAGAACCCAGGAGACGCAAAGGTGCTGGTAATTTCCTAGAAGTCCTCCCTTCTGGGTAGGAGGTCTGCCCTGCCTCACAAAGTTTCTCACCTGTTCCTTGCTAGGAGAGCAGCATTTGTCCCCATGTTTTCAGGGAGTAGCTGGAGAACTGCACGAGTCCAGCTACAGTAATGCTGTGCAGAGCTTAGGGCAAGTGTGGTGAGCTTGCCAACTACTTGCTGCTTTCATCTGCAGGAAGCAGAGCATCAGCGGGCCATGCAGAGACGTGCCATCCGGGATGCCAAAACTCCTGACAAGATGAAGAAGTCCACATCTGTGAAAGAAGACAACAACCTCTCTCTCCAGGAGAAGAAGGAGAAGATCCAGACAGGTTTAAAGAAACTAACAGAGCTGGGGACCGTGGACCCAAAGAATAGATACCAGGAATTGATCAATGACATTGCTAAGGTATTGCCTTGAGGACAGGAATGGCCTGGTGTTGTTTAAAGCTCTTCCAGAACAATTGCTCAGACCATAGTGTAACTTCTAGATTAGTGCCCTCCCCTGTGGGAAGCTATTCCTGACTCTTTCTGGTTCTGAGGTTGCTTACTCAACAGTCTAAATGTATAGGGATGAGACCCTAACTAGCCTTTCGTGTCTCAAAGTTTTATCTTTAACGGTAAAAATCCTTCATTGCTGTGAAGCCTTCACACCTGTTATCCCAGCTAAGAGGATCACAAAGCCAGCCTGGGAAATTTAGAGAGACTATCTAAAAAGAGATTAAGAAAAAAGTTTGGAAGCTAGGTATAGTGGCACACTCCTGTGTCCTAGCACTTGGAAGGCTGAGGCAGGAAGATTGTAAATTTGAAGTCAGCATGGGCTACATAGCAAGTTCAGGCCCAGCCTGTACTAATTAATAAGACTGAACGAGATTAGGGTTGGGGAGGTTCTTTAGATCTCTTTCATATTTACTGTGAAATACAAAGCTGATCATCAGAACCTTGAGTTGCATGAATTATTCATATGAGGGGCTCCAAGTGTGAGCTGAGAATTTTAGGCACGATTACTGCACTAGATGATGCCATGCATACCCAAGAATTTGATAATCAATGAATTATAATTTTTCTCCCTTCCCTGGCAATTTAAGAATTCTAAAAATGAACTCTGAAAGTATCCTATTTCCCCACTGATAGAAGATGCAAATGGAATGAGATGTGAATTTCCTCATTTGTGAGCCCAGATTGCTGCCTGTTAAGAATAGGCCAGACATGGTAGCACATACCTCTAATCTCAGCACTCAAAAGAGGCTGAGTGGGAGGATTGCTATGTAGTATGACCCCCATCACACACACACGAGAATATGTAGTTGTGTTCAAGGTTGTGTCAAGTATTGCTGGGTTCTAGTATTAAATAAACAATGACAAAGCAGCACATGTACCTATCATTATTTCCTTTAATAATCATGCCACAGGATATCCGGAATCAGCGGAGGTACCGGCAGAGGAGAAAAGCTGAATTGGTGAAATTGCAGCAGACCTTTGCTGCTCTGAACTCTAAAGCCACCTTTTATGGGGAGCAGGTGGATTACTATAAAAGCTACATCAAAACCTGCTTGGATAACTTAGCCAGCAAGGGCAAGTGAGTATTTCTTTTTCATCAGTTAAAGGAAAGAATTAGAGTGGGGACATTGAAAATTCTCACTTAAAACACTTGAACTCACGCCGGGTGTGGTGGCGCATGCCTGTAATCCCAGCACTCGGGAGGCTGAGGCAGGAGGATTGTTGAGTTCGAGACCAACCTGAGCTACAAAGTGAGCTTAAGGCCGGCCTGAACTGCATAGTGAGACCCCATCTCAAAAAGACAAAAAAAAAAAAAAAAAAACTTGAACTCTTTGTTATTAGTTCTCTGGTTTGTTTCTAATTGTTTGCATAATTGCCAGGTTCCACTTATTAGTATGTTAGCTTTCTAGCAACCCTTGTTCCAGACACCTTCTTGGCAAATCCTGGAAAAAATTATGACATGATCCTAAAAGCTAGCTGTGCTTCAAAAGCTCCTAAGGAATATTTTTAAGAGGATATGAGGGCAATTGGACTGAAACATCACTCCTTACCCCACTGATCACCAGGGTTGATTTGACTTCCCTAGCTGGCTGGGTGACTGGCCCCTTCCTCCCTCACCCATGCCCCTGTCTTTAAGCTGCACATTCGGTCAGAGGACGGAGGACTGGTCCTGGGTCAAGGGAATGTGAATAAGCTGTATTCCCTGCCAGAACCTTCACATGAGTTCTCAAAGAGTAGTGTTAAGGGCACCTGACCTATGGGGACATGCTCCCAGATCCTCAGGAAAGTCTGACAAAGGCTCCTGGCACTGGTCTCGGGTCACCAGCATGGATATGTAGAGAGGAGAGGACTGGTATACAGTGCTGAGGTGTCAAGTACCGGTACAGTGTGTAAGGTTGGTTTATTATGCATTCCTCACATCTAGTTGAAGCCTAGGGCAGTGCTGCACATCTGTAATTTCAGCAGCTAGGGAGGCTAAGGCAAGAGGATTGCAAGTTCAAGTTGGGCAATTGCCCAGGCAGTTCACCTGGGCAATTTAGCAAAAAACATTAAGACTGGGCATGTAGCTTAGGAACGCATCCCAGGATTGAAAAACAGAACAACTTGAATGAATAGAACAATAAATATGCAGTATCTTTCACCTAGACCCAACAGTTTTTAATGTCTTGCTGCTCGTACTTCCCTTCTCTGGCTCTCACACTGTCTTTTTCTCCCTTCCCGAAGAGGATCAGCAGTAAGGCAGGGCTGGTACTAAAGGGACAGCCAAACCCCTAGGCCCACCGTGGAGGTGCCCCCATGTTCCTTTGATACATCCTATCATTTTCTGTATAATTCTTGACTTCTGATAGAAGATGTTTCCCATTTAACATGCAGTCTGCCCCTCCCTGGGCCTGGGCTGATTTATTTCTTCAAGCATCTCTGGATCCATTTAGTAAGAAATGTTATTTAGAAACTAAGATAGAGCAACAAGGCAAGAAAAGAAGAAATGCAGCATAAACTGAAGATGGAACCGTTGCAATTTCCTATTTTGCAAAGATTGACCCCACTGATCCTGATATTTGTTTGCTATTTCAAAATTGGTATGATTTAGGCTTAGGGGTTTTCTGGCTTCATAGAAAACACAGGCTCAAAGCAGGTGGGTACTTGAAGTAGCATTGTGTAATTCTTCACAGGGTCTCCAAAAAGCCTCGGGAAATGAAAGGAAAGAAGAGCAAGAAGATTTCTCTGAAGTACACAGCAGCAAGACTGCATGAGAAAGGAGTGCTTTTGGAGATTGAGGACCTGCAAGTGAATCAGTGAGTAGCTCCTTGTTCATTTCATAAGGAGACTGGTTTTTGCAATCCTCACATCTTTATCATCTTTCCTTTCTCTTTCCTGCTGACCAACTTGTATTTTACATCTACTCCTATGTACTTTTGTGTACAGTATCAGGCCTGTATGTGTTAATTTATGTTATAAGAGCATAACTTCCTTGTTTGTTGGCATTTGTGTCATTTCCTATTTATGGACTATGTTCACCCATCTGCCTGTATGCCATCTTTTAAAGAAGATGTAGTTTTATTCATATGCATTTGTTTTTCAATGCTAAGCATCAAACCCAAGGCCTAGTGTGCTAAGCAAGTGTTCTTTTTTTTTTTTTTTTTTTTTTTCAGAACTAGGGATTAAACTCAGGTGCTTGCACTTGCCAAGGAAGTGCTTATTCCACTGAGCCATCTCCCAGGCCCCCAAAATATTCTCTGTTTGTTTGTTTGTTTGTTTGGATGGATGGATGGATGGATGGATGGATGGATGGATGGATGGATTTGGCAGAACCAGGAATTAAACTCAGGCCCTTGCGCTTGCCAGGGAAGCACTCATTCCACTGAGCCATCTCCCCGGCCGCCATCTTAATTTTACATTTATTGTTTGTGTTTTTGAGACAGGCTGGCCTTGAACTAAACTTTGTAGCCCAGGCTGGCCTCAAATTCACATCAATCCTCCTGCCTTAGCCTCTGGGATTACAGGCGTGCACTGCCATATGTGGCAATTTTTTCTTTTTAAAGTAGAAAGCCATTCTTTCTGTTTCTTCAGAATCTGAACACAGATTGAATAAGAATAAGAGTAACAAGAAGCAGCATTTTTTTATATTGAACCATGTCTGGGACCCAAGGACTCACCCTCCCTCTCCTTCCAAGGAAGTACCCACTGGCTTTCCCAGTGGTCTGTGAATCTAATGCAGCCTCCTGTAGGGTTCGTAAACATTTATTGAACTTCTACTCAGTCTGCCTATGACCTCCATTTAAAAGAAGAGTCTTGGGCTCTTCTTGGCAAGCATGAGGTGGTGAGTTTGATTCTCAGAACCAAAAACAAGTAGTTTTCAGGGCTTAAGAGTCAGTGCTAAGTGACAAAGCACTTGCCCAGCATGCACTGGGCCCAGGGTTTGATCCTGAGCACTACAGAGAAAGAGTATTTTGCATTTTTCTGATTCTAAAATATGTATTTATCATTGAGCTTTGAAAATAAGGTAAAATATAAAGGAAAATAAAGTTTTATAATCTTACAAGTCAAAGATAACACCAGAAATCATTTTAAGTATATTTGCTGCTGTGGTGCTTTTTTTTTTTTTTTTTTTTTTTTGTATTTTAGGGAAGTGTCTGCAGGGTGTTCAGGGTCTTACTACTAGATTGGACTCATAGTGATCTGCCTGTTTACAGCCTCCCAAGAGCTGGGATTACAGGCACATGCCACCACACCCAGTCTCAGTTTGAGACTCAGCATGCCCCAGGTGCAGGGCTGGGTATCAAACCCCTGGCCCCTGCAACTGTTTGCAGGCACTTTAATCCACTGAGCTATTTGGCCGGCCCACTGTGATGCTTTTCATCATAAAAACTTATATATTTGCTGACTTACCTACTTGATCTACCACTTTAGAAAGTAGGAATTGTTTTTTGAGACAGGGTCTCACATGAGGTATAGTATAGACGGGCCACAAACTCAAAGAGTTCCTCTTGTCTCAGCCTATTGAGTGCTAGGATTATAGGCATGTATGATTGAACCAGGCTAGGCTGATATTTTTAATGTTATAGCCAATATATTTTTTGATAATTGTGTAATTTTTTATAGTTTTGAAAGTTTATACATAATATCCCACATTTTAACCAATTGGGGAATATAAATTATTTTCACTTTTTCTAATAGTATACTTGTCAAAACACTTTTTTATGTAAATCTTTGATGGTACTTTTGCCTTTTTTTTTTTTTTCTTTTGTGGAACCGGGGATTGAACTGAGGCCCTTGTGCTTGCCAGGGAAGCAATTATTGCACTGAACCATCTCTCCAGCCCCCTTCTTTTGCCTTCTTTTGAGATATGATCTGGCTGTTACCCAGACTGACTTCAAGTGGCCTCCTAAGTAGTTGGATTGTAGTGCATGCCATCACTGCTGGCATGGCTGTTTTCCCCAGAGGTGGATACATCCAGACATTTAATCTCTGTTCAAAAAAAATAAAAGAATTCCTTTATGGTAAAAATATATAACAAAACTTGTCTTAATCATTTGAAAAGATACAGTTCCATAACTTCACTATTAATACATTAACAGTATATTCACAGTGCTGTGCAACAAATCCATGGAAGTTACCCAGAACTCTGTGCCCAGTAAATAGCTATTCCATCCTCTACTCCTATAAGTCTGGCAATTCCTTTTTTTTTTTTTATGGAACCAGGAATTGAACTCTGGCCCTTGTGCTTGCCAGGCAAGCGCTTATTCTACTGAGATATCTCCCTGGCCCCAAACCACTATTTTTTAAATCTGAGTTTAACTACTTTATTGACTTCAGCCACATGGAATCACTGTCTGTTGCTGCTGGCTTGTTACATTTAGCATAATGTCCTCATACAGTTTGTCTGTATGACAGGATTTCCTTCCTTTTTAAGGCTGACTAATATTTCATTGTGTGCACCACATTTTGTTTATCTGTTCCTCTGCTGATGTGTGCATGGGCGGGTCTCACTTCTCGGCCATTGTGCACAGTGTTGCAGCCCACATGGGTGTGCAGACTTTGCCTTCAGGCCTGCTTACAAGTCTTTCCACACCAGAAGAGACTGCAGGATCACATGGTAGTTCTGGTTTTAAGTTTTTTAACTTAAGACTGTTCACCGAAATTGTTGGAAAAATGTTAAACTTACATGTATTGCCAAAAATATTTTTTTATTTGCATTTATTTTATGTTTAATTTATTCCCGTGCCATAAGTTTTTGTTTCTTCAGTGTCTTCTGGGATATCTTTTTCTACTGTGCAGCTTCCTCCTCTGGTTTGGGAACAATTTGTTCCTTTTCAGTAAGGATCATCTCACTATGGCAGGCGAGCTCATGTCTGGGTTGATCTGGCCATGAGCTCTGTAAGTACGGCAGCACATCTTGGGTGCTTTGTTCACCTGGATATGTTCAGTAACCAGAGAATCTACATCTAAACCCTATCTAGATTTAAGTGTATTTGTTTATGAATATAGAATTGAAGTAATAGACAAGCATCTTCATGTAATGCCAGTTAGTAAGTTCTACCATGGATCAGATAGCTTTAAAAATAACCACCATAAAGTAAAAATAATTCATTTGAAAAATCTATCTATTCCTATGTTCAATAAAGTTGGATTTTTACGTAAAAAAATAATGTCAGTTTATGTTTTTTGCTGCTCAGCTTTTCAACCAGCAGCCTTAGTCTTTCTGGTTTTTACTCATTTGTTGTGGAGTTGCCTCTCCAGGTCTGGCTTACACATCCACCCTCCCCGTCTCTGTTGTCATTTCAGTTGCTGTTTGAGTGCTTCTCTCTTTTCATTTGCTGCTGTAGGCTTAGCAGCCACATGAACAGCCCAATCCACTGATGAAAGGACATCCTTAGCAGGTGCCTGGGAGCTGGTGTGTGGCAAGCAGACCTCCTTTGGGACACAGGTTCCTGTGAGCCCTGTATGACCTCTGCATCTTCACGTTTCTGTCTCACAAAAGTGACTTCTAAGCTTGCAGGCTGGAAATCTGGGGTGTATGTTGCTCACCAAAGGAGAAGTGGTATGCACCTCGGTGCTATGCCATAAAATCTCCTGGCCTGTGACGTGTGAAATAATACAGTCACGGCAGTTTCTGTAGTTGGATTCAGTCCCTTTCAGTGTACTGCAACATTTTCTCTGCAGAAACCCCTGTGGTTCTGTGTCCTCACTGCCCTTGGTTTGTGTGCACTTAGAGGCATGCTCTGCCCTGCCCTCCATTCCTCCTTCCAGGCCAAATGAGAGCTCTGTACCCTCATTCTCAGGCCACTTGTTGTGGGCAGTGGAGCGCAAGTGTTGGGGGTGGGTTACCACACTGCACAGAGCCACCTGCCCCAGGACTCTGCCTCTGAGCACTGAGAACATACAGAGCATGCCTGTGTGTTGTTGTGTTTCAACAGGTTTAAAAATGTTATCTTTGAAATCGGTCCAACAGAAGAAGTTGGAGACTTTGAAGTGAAAGCCAAATTCATGGGAGTTCAGATGGAGACCTTTATGTTACATTATCAGGTAGGTGTGCACCAGGGAGATCTGGGAGTGACTTTTCCTCAGGGTAGAGGTAGAGACCTGGAGGGGGATGCCACTGGTGTCCATGCACAGCAGGCTCAGCGCCACCTGGGTTGCCAAGTACCTAGTGTGGCCTGTATGCCCTGGACAGAGCTAATACCTTCGCCCTTGAATGAAGGAGTAAGGACAATGTCATTAAGCTAGAACTGTCATAAGCCTTCCTGGTAGCTTGAAATCTTTTGTTCATTTTAATTTGACATAGCTGAAGTTTGAATATATTTCTGACGAGGTATGTATAAATTGTGTCCCATTTTATATTTATTTATTTTTGCAGAACTGGGGATTGAACTCAGGCCCTTGTGCTTGCCAGGGAAGCGCTTATTCCACTGAACCATCTCCTCAGCCCCCTATCCCATTTTAAATTTAAAAAAAAAACAAAACAGAATCAGATGTGGTGGCACTCACCTATAATCCCAGCAAACTGAGAGGTGGAGGCAGGAAGACCAAAAAGTTGCCTGGCCTGGGAATTCAAGTTCTTATTAGCAAGACCCTGTCTCAAAATAAAAAAGGGCTCAGTGCAGAGCCCCTACTAGGGGTGAAGACAAACCTTTTTTTTTTTTTTTTTTGATAGCATAGTTAGCCCTAATTTTTTTTTTTAAATGTATTTGGTACAGGGTCTCACTATGCAGGTCAGACTTGTAAGTAATCCTCCTGTTTTCAGCCTCCCCAGCACTGGGATTACAGGCGTGGACCACCACGCCTGGGCCTGGCTGGCTCAGTGCACCCTAGTGAGGGCCTGCATGGCGTATACTACACTTGTCTAAGTAGGCACTTAGCAGAAGCTGTTTCACCAAACCCCTATTTTTTTTTTTTAAATACCTAAGTTTTGCACATTAAAGAATAGTGCACTGATTTCAATCCCTGGTTCCACAAAAAGAAAAAAGACTAGTGCACTAAGAGGGTTCCTGAGCACACGTACATACCCCTTTAGCTTTGTGTACGTCGGCCCTTGTAGCCCCACCCCAGCCTGTGCCACAGCCTTGTGCATCCTGAGTGGCAGCTGTGGTGCCTTGCAGTGAAGGTGCATGGCTTAGTGACATTGCGGTCCCTGGTGCAGAATACCTAACCCAAGTTAGATGAGATGATAAATGGTTTATTTTGGCACACTTTATAGAGGTATCAGTCCATGGTCAGCTGGCTTCATGGCAGAGGGGTTATCACAGAGGAGAATCAGTTTGTGGTTTGTCAGTGGGAAGCAGAGAAGGAGACCGGCGGGGATGGAGATGACCCTTCCAGGCCAGTGCACAGTGACCACCTCCTCCATCAGGCTCCACCTACCAGAGACAAACACAGCCATGAGAGCAACAGCAATGACTGTCAGAGCTGTGGTCTGACACCTCCCCAGATCCCCACCTCTGAGCACACAAGGCCTGGAACGTCAGCACATTTTGAATTCTTCTTTCCCCCTTTGTACTAGAGATTAAACCCAGGGCATTTGCACTGAGTTCCCATCCCAAGCCTGCCTTTTTTATTTTTTGTTTTGGGACAGTATCTGACTAAATTGCTAAATTGACCAGGCAAATATCAAATTTGTGATCTTCCTGCTTCCACCTCCCAGAGTGTGAGGGCTATGGGCATGCACCGCCATGCCCTCCTTCCTCTCCTTCCACCCCTCTTGACTTCTGTCAGATAGTGAGGCATTGTGCATTCCCACCTGGAGCCATCCTGGCCAGGCCACAGTCACCAGTCTCCCTTGTGCTGCAGCAGCCTGGAGACATCCTCTGTTTACAGAACTCCTTGACTCATTCCTCCCTGTCCCCCCCAAAAAAACTCCTTTAGCAGAGGCAGTGTGGCTTAGTTGCCTTCATTTCCTCCTCAGACACCAGTGCCCTCTCAAAAGCACCCTCGCAGCCACCATGAAATGACTGTGATACACGCAGCTGACTAAAGTACCTCTTAGGGCCAGCCAGACAGCTCAGCAGACTAACAGGCCTGCTTAGGCAGATGCAGGGATTGGGGTTGGATCCCCAGTGTGCCATGCCGGCCCTGATCCCGGGGCATGCTGAGACAGTGAGTGAGACTGGGTGTGGTGACGCTTGTCTGTAATCCCAGCACTTGGAAAGCTGAAAACAGGAGAGTCACTACGAGTCAAATCTGTGTAGTGAGATCCTATAGACCATGTAGACCCTGTAGACTCTGCACTGAATACATATATACATAAAATTCCTCTTCTCCCTTGAACCCAGGTTCATCCTGTGTGGCCTGACTGCATTGGGCACAGGGGCACTGCACCATCCCTATCCTCCCAGAGCTGTCAAGTTTTCCAGAAGATAAAACTGACTCACCCGTTGGTGTCCTTTCAGGCCCTTGGACCCTTGTTTTCTCCTTAGAGCTCCCTCAAGAGTTAGAGTACAGAGGCCTCATCAGTTCCCTTGTTCCACTCAGAAGAAAGCAGTGGGAGGTGGTGGCCTTGAGGTCAGATCTAGACACGGTTTTGCTGGGCTTGTTATTTATGGTCTCTGAACCCTGGAAGAGGAATTCTCCCTATGGTTGGAATAACATTTCATAGGATAGTTGCAAGAATGGAAAAGACCTAGTGTAACATGTACACACACTGCTAAGTGTTGGGTATGTATCAGATAACATTTAGCCCTCTTTCCTTGCTTTCAAAATAGAAACATTTGCTTGTGTGAAAGAATCTAAGACGGAAGTGGGGATGTAGCATAGCGGTAGAGTGCGAGGTTAGCATGTAGGAGGCCCAGGGCTCAATTCCAAGTGCCTTCAAAAAACAATTCAAATAGGTGTTACTAAAACATTACTAATCTTGTCTGCCTTTTTAAGGTTTTGGTTGATACAGGTTCTCACTATATATTCTAGGTCAGCCTTGAACTTAGTGGTCCTCTGGCTTCAGTTTTGCAAATCCTGGAATTATAGGTGTCCACTCCTGTACCGAGCATCATTTTTGAATGATTAGTACATTTCATCATGAACTGAAGTGAGCCGCCTCAGTGGGAGGATCTTTGCAAATTCAAGGGTCAGCCTGGGCTGCAAAGTGAGCTGAAGGCCAGTTTGAACTGCGTAGCAATACCCTGTGTCAAAGAAAAGAAAGAAAAAGAAGTTTGAGGCCAGCTTGAGCAATTTTGTGAGACACTGTCTCAAAATTTAACATTTTTTTAAAAAAGAATCAAAACCACTATATTTTTTCCGGATTTATTAAATATTAAATATGGTGAAATGCTAATTTCTGATATAAGAAAAAAAATTTTTTTCATGGTAGTGGCAATTGAACACCGGCCTCCTGCATGGTAGGAAGGTGCCTTAGCACAGAGCTATACCTCCCAGCCCTTCAAAATAAAAACGCTTAGATCACACACACTGTGTGATAAAATGCCTGTTTTTCTTTCCATGTTTGGTGTCATCAGCCATCTCATCTCAACCCTGGCCCAGAGCACCAGAGTGGGCAAGTCCGAGGCCTTTAGCCTTGCCCACCTCAGAGTGGACACACGAGGCACATCTCAGTCCTGGATCCTTCCCCTCACTGTGTCCTTTCTTCTGTTCCATTGACTGACTGTCAGTTTTTTTTGTTGCTTTTTTTTAAACAGGACCTGCTGCAGCTACAGTATGAAGGTGTTGCAGTCATGAAGCTGTTTGATAGAGCTAAAGTAAATGTCAACCTCCTGATCTTCCTGCTCAACAAAAAGTTCTATGGGAAGTAACTGATCTCTTGTTGCTGGCCCAGGAGGAGGAAGAACCCCTTCAGAGGCCCTTCTGGGATCTCTCTCTACTCACTGGAAGCCAATACCAGCTCCTGATGATGCCTCAGTCTGATGCCTTCCAACACCCCATTTTAACTCCTCTCTGGTGGGACATTTGCCGCTCTTTTCACAGTGAAATTGTGTTTCAGGCTTAGTTGAACTTCTGGTGCCTTCATTTTTCTCATACTTAAGGAAGAATGGAAACCACACCAAAATTCTCTATGGCTGAAGCCTGTAAAGTGGTTTTGCTGGCTTGTAAGCTTTGGTGTTTGTTTGCTCAGCAACAAGGAGGGTGGGATTCAAATTCTTGACACTTAGAAAGGGCGCTCTTAGCAATAGCACATATGCTCCCAGGATACACAATTAAATTGTTGGGTTAGCAGTTATTCAGTTGTCTTCTGGAACTGAAGCTTCTTTATATTTCTGTCTCCTCAGTAAAATCAGGATAGAGCAGGTGAAAACAGAATTTTCTCCATTCTGTTTTCTTTTGTGAGAAGGAGCTAATACATTTTGTTTCTCGGTTGAAATGAAGCAATTTTCGGGGTGGGGGGAGAAGATAACATTTTTTAATTTCACCAGCAGATTTGGGCCATGCTGTTAGTGTAACACCCCCCAGCAGCTCACAGGAGTGGCCCAGGGACTCCTTCAGTGAGTGGGAGTAGGCTGGGCCCAGTGCCCCTGGAGGCTGACTCCCTTCAGGGACAGGCAGTAGGGCACCAGGTGAAGCCCAGGGTAGAATAGAACAGTTCTCGAGTCTGTCCTGTATCTTCAGATTGCCTTTCAAAAGCATAGATTTATTTCTTAAGATGTGAGAGGAATTTAAACTTGTGTAATGCTTCAAGAGCCTTTAGAATATTCTGAGAAAGGGGGTTTTTAAGAAATTGACTTATCTGTATATCAGAACTCTTGAAACTTATTGCTGAAACACTAGGATCTATCTGCTGAGTAGTGAAGAATCCTGCCCTTAATAGCTAATACAGCCAACCCATGTTATACTTGACATTAAAATCAAAATTTCTTTTTTCTTGCAGCCCACATTTCTGCTTTTATTTGATGAATCTCAGTTTTCTAGACTTCATCAAAGACAGTTGAACTGTAAATGTCTTGCATAGAGTAGTAAACTTTTTTTTTAAAGTATCCAGGAAAGTTAATTGAAATCATGCTACTGAGCCTCCATTCTCTGTTTTGGTTCAGTATTCTTTTATCATAAATCTTAAAAACATAACATTTTTAAATGTACTAGCCGGGCGTGGTGGCGCATGCCTGTAATCCCAGCACTCGGGAGGCTGAGGCAGGAGGATTGTTGTGAGTTCGAGACCAGCCTGAGCTACAAAGTGAGCTTAAAGCCAGCCTGAACTGCATAGCGAGACCCTGTCTCAAAAAGACAAAAAAAAAAAAAAAAAAAAAAAAAAAAAAAAAAAAAAAAAAAAAAAAAA